>JASEVX010000023.1:2255396-2506926 GCA_031761405.1 Serripes groenlandicus | reverse complement strand
TTAAAATCGTAGATGCGGGACGGACTTACTCAGGACTGGTAGCCTAATATTTTTAAGTGTTTAGTGCTTTTAAAAACCCTTTCCTATATACAGGCATTGTGACGTTTATGAAGTACACGACTTTTGAAAACAGTGTGGTAAAACTTTAAATTTATTTTCATTAATTGGTCTATTTTACAAAAAATCAATAACTAAACATTCATTTTTAGATAGTTTCAGTTTTAAGCTAGATGTTTTAAAAGTGATCTGATATAGATTTATTGAATATGGAAAGGGTTAAGCTTAAGCTCTATCACGACATTCGAAATAATTGACAGGCGGACGATGGACACGGATCGTCTAAAATGTTCAAAAATGTACAAAAGAAAATCAAAAGTTCTAAGTGTATCATATGTATTTTTGCAGACAGTGATAGTTGCCACAGCTTAGTGTGGTTACGCAAGCCTGTCCAAGTTGCATTGTTCGTAATCTAATTTAAAGTTTCCATATGTGAACACAAAAGGTAAGATAGGACAAATGTATAATTTCGAGGCAGGAGTTGGCTTAAGAAAATAAAGGTGAATTTGCTCACAAAACGCAATGTTTGAGCGGTTGTTCACGAAGCGATCATAATTTAGCTCATTACACAGACCTTCGAAAGTACAACTTTTTGGCGCAACCAAGTTCAACATCGCGTAGGAATTCGCGAATACTGCATTTGATTGGCTCTCATACACGATGTGTTGATGACTGGACTGTATTGCATGCGCCTTATAACGAAGATCCACGCCATTACATACGCATTCCTCGTGAAATGTACGATGAGTTCGAAAAGTAATTCCATTTTGGACTAGAACGTTGTAATAACGTACATTGAGTAGAACGATTTTGATATAATGTAAAATTATCAAACTGTAGACATTATTAACAATCACTTTTCACAACGTTTATAAAAGCAGTATTTATAGACACAGAAAACTGTCAAATGTGGACGAAAACTTTGACCTTGTAGGTTTCATATGTTTTTTATGAATGAACTATCGGTGTTAAACATTTTCCGTCATAAAATTTGTTACGAATGTAGCGGGTAATTATGCTTTTGGCTATTTTAACCATCCTAAACTATATCTCAAAAATTGAAATTAAAATAAAAATCGTGGAATATTATGTTGATCAATATCTGTCTATTCATATATCTATATATTTATTATTTTGTTTGTAAAGAATATTACAAATAGGGTTGTTCTATATTCGGTCATGTATATCGCCGTTTGTAATGCTAAATTGTATTTTCCTCATGTTTTTGTTCATGTACAAACTGGGAGTATAAAAGAAATTGGTAAATGTTTAAAACATTTGTGGAAAATAGTACAGTTGCTCAAAACGAATTATTCCTATTGTTTCACAATGTGTTCAACATCTACCAATAATATTTATACAACATTTCATATACGAGCGGTGATTTAGAAGTAATAAGACTTTTCTTATTATACTTTTGACACTATATTATAGCAATTTTTGAATTTTTCATGAGACGTCATTTTGTAGGTGACGTTCTTGCACACCACTAAGCAACTTTACTATTCTGATAGAAATCTTGGAACAACAATATAAAACTTTTGTAATAAGAACAACATAACACCAAATTAAATTATTCAAATCTTCGTTATCTTCTGTTGGTGTATATTTGAAATATATAAAGTTTATATTGGTACTTCCTTCTAAAAAATAAGGTGTGGCCCGCCTATGCCCCAACTCGTTTCTATGACAACGATTTATAATTAAACTGAAGACAATATTAATCAAAGCACTGAAGGCACTTAATTTGTTTGGGTACATAAAACTGTTCAAACATTTGCCTTTGCATAGATATGTGATTTATAAACTATGCATTGTTAATAAATATTACAACTTCGGGTAAAAGAATAAATGCTTAAAGAAATCTGATAGAGAGTGTTCGAAGAAACATTTCTACACAATTATTTGAAAATCGGCCTGACACTTTCGGAGGAGAATATTTTTTAAGTTCTCACTATAGCCATATAAGGCCAAATAGCCCCGCCCCCTGGCGGCCATGTTTTTCAACCTATTGATCTACCAATCAACTTGGCTTGAAGGAATATGATAGAGGGTCACCCTAGGAACATTTCTACAAAATTATTTGAAAAATCGGCCTGACGCTTTTTGAGGAGAAGATTTTTTGAGTTTACACTATAGCCATATAAGGCAAAAAAGCCCCGCCCCCTGGCGGCCTTGTTTTTCTACCAATCAACTTGGCTTGAAGGAATTTGATAGAGGTTCACCCAAGGTACATTTCTACAAATAATTTGAAAATCGACCATACACTTTCAGAGGAAGAGATTTTATAAGTTTTCACTATATCCATATAAGGCAAAATAGCGCCGCCACCTGGCGGCCATGTTTTTCGATCAATCAACATGGTTTGAAGGAATCTGATAGACGGTTATCCAAGGAACACTTCTTTAAAATAATTTCTGCATGAATCACAAACATTTGAAGGAATTCTCGTGAGGTCAATGAGAGGATGCTTTCTGTGAAGTTTCATCCTAATTGACCCACTCGTTACTGAGGAGAAGATGTTGACGGACGACAGACGCCGGACAAACGGAGATTTTTCGACCCTCCGACTTTTCGACCCCTGATTGCTAAGACTGTTCGACCCTTGGTTCAATTATCGGTGTATATAGGTGTTAATTGGTGATTTAGCATACACCTGTCTTTAACTCAGCTTGGTAAAATGATCAGTCATGCTTAACTGCTAATCGGCAATTGATTTCTTGTTGGTTAATCTGATACATTATTAACTAATTTGCTTGATGTCTTGTTTTGTACAGTGGACCGTCATTTAGATATGCAACATAATTTAAGATTGTATTTCAGACATGAATACAATGAAAACTGCTGAAGTTGCGATTTGAAATGTATTGTTTAGGTATATTATAAAAGCCGACATTTCTTTCAAAATATTTAATAAATCTAACGAATATATATATTATTAAGTAAAGGCTCCAGGCCTCTACATTAACTTCTGAACCTACTTGCCCAGTAGGACAAGTACTTTGAACATTATGTTGCCGAGGCTCAAATACAACTTGTCCGAATATTGTATGATAACTATCTTCAAATAAGAAATAATAACTTAAATAACACAAAACTAAACTTTATTTGTGTTGAGAAAAGTCACAGAGCTGTTCACAGAGCAGACTGACATGAATTGCCAGTGTAATAGCAGACGACAATTTTCGGTTTTTATTTCAGACACATGTGATATACTAATTGCATGACTGTTGACTGTTTTAACACGAAAAGTTGTACAGTGAGTGACAAAAGACGAAGTTTTATCGTCTCCAAACTTCTACATGGCGTGTAGCGATTCGTCAAAGCGTAGCCACGAATGTTCTTTCTGCCACGTTTTGATTTAATATTGACACAGTAACCTGGGACTACTTATACGGAGAAGAGAAACGAGTGCGAAAGCTATATAGCGCTATATAATATGCTTGTCGTTCGTATCGATACCTGTACAAGGTTATCGAGGTTTACGTAAACGAGCTGTTTTGTAAAGACGACAAGCCCTGGACCTACAAAACTAGTGTATCAGAAATATGAGTTGTTGTAATAGGGTGAAATATTTAAAGCTTCCTTCATTGACGTATCGAAGATTCAATATAAATATTTTTATTGAACAATAAAGCGAATTTACATGATATGAAAACGTAATTATCAAAAATAGTGTACTGACAATCAATATATTTTCTGTAAACAGTATAGTGAATATACAACAAAGTACATTGTTATAGTATATAAACTGACAATTGAACGAGGGGTCGGAAACTAGGAATCGAAACAGAGGGGTCGAAAAGTCTTAGAAATCAGGGGTCGAAAAGTCGGAGGGTCAAAAAGTCTGGTTACCACGGAGAATAACCCATATCCAGTCTTAGAACTTCCTCGGGGGTATTTTCGTTCTGCTCAGATAAGAATCAATCTGGCATGTAAATTGATTTGCACGGCATTTATCAAATGACCATTACCTCTCCCCATGGTGCTATAAGTAACGGTACACAGATAACATCTCCACTAGTGGACAGAATATAGTTTGGGTCAGGTCACAAAGTGAAAACTCTTCTGTGTTTTAAAAGATGTCTAGCTATCTTTATTTCAGACAAGAGAATACATGATTGTTATTCTTTTATCTGTGGAAATACATTTGAAATACATATTAAACTTTTCCCACATACAACAAATCTGCAGTAGACGACTTTGAAAAACATCTTAGCAAACATATGGAAAATCTCTGTGAATGATAGTATAATACCTGCATAGGGTAGAAAACAGTGTGTCAAAAGGAGAATTGCTAATAATGAGAAAATTCTCTATTTTTCACAATGTTTTCAAAGTTTTTCCGCATCATATAATCTGAAACTGTTTGATGGAAGGGTTTATCCCTTTCCCTCATATAGACGCTTTCTGACGCCTCTGCAGCAGACGGCTTTTTGGAAACGTAGTGACAAAAGAAGAAATTTCTCAAAACGAGCAATTTCTTCTTTTGCCACAATGTTTTCCACTTTTAGTCATAGGTTATCCATTCAATTATAGAGATTTTCTCTTTCTTGACAAAATGTGTTCAAAGTCGTCTGCTGCAGAATTGTCGTATGAGGGAAAGGCTTAATTAAGATAAGTCAGATAAGTATATAAGTATATAAAGATAAAAACAAGATGAACAAAAGAAAAGTTAACCATTTCCCTGATACATTTAGCATTTGACACCTAGAACAAAAATAAACATTTGCAAATATTTTAGGAAATGGCTCATAATGTATTTTGTCTTCTTTTCTCAAAGTTTTTTCAACTTTGATTCTGAACAGTACTTCCATATGTGTTTGAAAATATTTTAGGAAATAGCTTATAATGTATTTTTTCTTCTTTTCTCAAAGTTTCTTCAACTTTGATTCTCAACAGTACTTCCATATTTGTTGGAAAATATTTTAGGAAATAGCTCATAATGTATTTTTTCTTCTTTTCTCATTTTTTTTTCAAATTTGATTCTCAACAGTACTTCCATATTTGTTCATGTTTCATAGTTTTGCTAATATGTTTTCACAGCAGACATGTAACTCTGAAAACAGCAAATCAGTTGAAAGGTAAATTCATGCAAAGAACTATCTCTCTTTCCTAGTATAATTGTCAGATATATTTTGAGATGGTATTATGGTTGTTAACAGAATATTACATGAGGAAAAACGTTGTGGTCCATTTTCAATATATTCAATGAGTTGACCCAGTAACTACACAATATTTGAACTATGAATGGTCTTTATAAAAAAGATTTTCACCACGTTAACCTGGTTTTGAAAATTACGAAAAAAAAGCGTATATTTGACAGTTTTAAAAAGGTATGAGTACAATTGTTAACTCTTCTCTGTAATGGTTCCAATTGGCAGTGTATTTTTGTGTTTATAAACTTGTCATTATAAAAGGACACAATTCCGCTAATCTTTGTTTAACTTTTCATGCACAATAAATATTTGGGGCTACACGTTTCGCTTTTTATACTGATTATGTGAATGTGTGTAATATGAATAAACTTGTCTGAAGCTGTACAGTGTCCATAAACAAGACGACCCCTTCCCTTTTGATACAGATGACAATGCTATATCACGCAGTCATACTGTATTATCTTGCAAAATTAACCTGATTCGGACCTTTGTGCATACAGTTTCATCTTTATTTACAATGCGTGACATTTATCCAACAATGTGTTTTGCATAAAACAAATAACAAAGTTTATGAAAATACATGCATGTTGTATTCCATTATATATCTTTGGACACTGGTGAAGAGGGAGGTAAATGTTGCTAAGTGATAACTGGTTCATATACTTCAATAGGAAATGTTGACAAGATGACATTCTGGGGTAGACAATGAATTCCATCCTTCATCTGTAATCTAGTTGTCTTTCATCTAAAAAGATAGTAATGTTTATTACCAATTAGCTGAAACTTAATTTAGAATATGTAATCACATTTGAAAAACACGAATAACATTTTTTTTTGCTAATTTAGCCGTTTAATCTTTAGGGAAGAAATGTTAAATACATGAAACAAATAAAATATATCTTTTGTTTTACATTTAATGCAGCCAGTTCATCTAATCATGCATTTCCTGGTTTGCTCACACCAGTACTCCACACAATATACTTTCCAAGCAAGTGGCTGCTTTTCCACATAGACTGTTATCCCATTGGTGAAAAACCAATGACGCATCTCACAGTGACTTTTGTCAAACGTTCGAAAAAACGTTGGCCGAGCCTAGATTCAAACTCAAAACCCCTGGATTGCCAGCTCCCTACCGACTGATGGCTCGGCTGAAGGCTCGGCAATTTTGCAGCAGACGCACATCTAGGCAAAGCTAGGGAAAATTTCTGTAACTTAAAGAGTATAATTGTTGAAAAGAGACAAACACATTAGGACAAAAGGAGCAATTTCCCCTTTTGCAACAATGTTTTCAAAAGTCGTTGGCTGCAGAGGTGTCAGGAAGCGTCTGTATGTTGAAATGGTTAATTACTTGCTATGGGAAGTTTTAGACTCTTTTACATTACAAAATGTTTGAAGAAAAGAATATAACCATTATTAGCTCGCCTATTCGAAGAAATAGGGGAGCTTATGTAATCACCCGGCGTTGGCGTCCGCGTTGGTGTACGCGTTCCCAGCTTGGTCAAACCTTTGCGTGCAAGTTCTTTTCTCAGACACTGTGTATGCTGTTGCTTTGAAACTTCACACACTTATTCAGGGTCATTAGGTGACCTTGTATGCCTTTTTGGACTTAGAATTTTGGTCAAACCTTTGCGTGCAAGGCCTTTTCTCAGACACTGTATAAGCTGTTGCTTTGAAGCTTCCCACACTTATTTAGGGTCATTATATGACCCTGTATGTCAGGTCCCATAACTCTGGTATGGATTTTTTACCGAATTGTGCCCCTTTTTGGACTTAGAATTTTGGTCAAACCTTTGCGTGCAAGGCCTTTTCTCAGACACTGTGTATGCTGTTGCTTTGAAACTTCACACACTTATTCAGGGTCATTAGATGACCTTGTATGTCAAGTCCCATAACTCTGGAATGAATTTTGACTGAATTGTGTATCTCTTTGGACTTAGAAGTTTGGTTAAACATTTGCGTGCAATGCCTTTTCTCAAACACTGTGTAAGCTGTTGCTTTGAAACTTCACACACTTATTTCGGGTCATTATGTGACCCTGTATGTCAAGTCCCATAACTCTGGAATGGATTTTGACTGAATTGTGCCCGTTTTTGGACTTATAATTTTGGTCAAACCTCTGCATGCAAGGCCTTTTCTCAGACACGGTGTATGCTATTGCTTATCGTATATAAATAAATTTACAGATTTAAAAGGCCCAAAAGGGCCTGTATGGACTTGGTTAACATTTGCATGCAAGTATTGAAAATGTGTTTCATCTTGCAATGGTGATACTGTGTGACTTTACCTAATGCAATAACTGTTCTGAAGTAGGCCCTTATAGACTATGGCCCTGATAGGCGAGCTATATTGTCCTCCGACAACTCTTGTTATAATGGGCAAAGACGCAGTTGCAGGAGATGACTTTTGAAAACAATGGCAATGCCACAATGTTTTCAAAATGTATGGAATAATTACACTTTTGTTTTTAAAATATGCCTGTTAGAAGGTAATAGTACCCTGCAATCAGCAACTTTTAGCCATGTTTGCTTTTCATTCCAAGTATGATTTTCAGTTCCTTTTGCTAAAATATATACCAAGATCAGCCTGCATATATACATGCACTCTGATCTTGATATGTCTTGTTTGTTTCTCTTTTATAGGTATAAGCAAACCATATACAATACATTTATATCACATGCTGAAAATCCGGATATAAGGGTTAAATTTGTTTTATTCAAGTAATGTTTTCAAAAGTCATGATTCCTGCAACAATATCAAACAGTGCTTATATTTCACAAAATTTAAAATTATAAGTTAGTTTAAAAGTGTAAAGGTAATTTTTAATTACCGGTAGTACAGTCTCCAACATTATGGCTGAAATTTCTGCAAATTTGAGGAACGATAAACAGTTAGCATTTAGGCTATTAAAAGCCAGCATCAATTACCCATGGGTCATTAGACTATTACTTTTCTTGATAGGGTGATTAAATTGCCAAGATGTTTGTCTGACCGGTATATGACTGTGGACTGTGTTCTCAGGGCATGCACATTGCATTTGTTAAAGAAAAAAGACAAGAGAAAGTTCAATGTCGCCGGAAATCCATACTGCAGTTATGCATAACACTTACATTATAGTAGTTGAAAAAAACCAACAGTTATCAACTAAAGGGCATTTTGGAACATCAGGGGTGGGGTCAAGTGAAAATGTATCATAACCTGCATATTTTTGTCAACGAAGTCAATGTCCTTCATTGAAATATAATTAAAGCCTTTCATTGTTTATGATCAATCTCAATTCTAAGGTAGGTTGACCCATTGACATATAAACATTTATATACATGTTTATATAATAACCCAGCCAACTAATTATTGATAATAAACAGGAAATGAGTAATCCTCCCAATCATTCTACTCATGTTTTAAAATTATATAATGATGAGCGCCCTTGTGTCAATGAAGCATAACAATACGCAGATCGCAAGCAAAATGCGTGTAGGAAATTAAATAACACATTTAAATTTGTCAAGGACGAAATAAATTTGTACGAAATACCCGATTCGTTTCTTCTTCGCATAATTGTCGTTTTTACACTCTCTTTATAGGCAGAGAGTGTTCATTCAAAGTAATTTTTATATTAAAACCAGTCTTATCTCAGTTTGTTCTTTTTGTCATTTGTTTCGAACCAAATAAATATTTTAAATCACCTATAATTAACTATTTGTAAGTGAGTGTAAAGAACGGATCTCTGCAAAGGAGATTTATCTACGCAGTCGGTATTCAACAGTTTTAGCTTAGAAACAGTTATGTTTTTGCCAACAGTTGCTCTACGGATTAAATGACTTGGACCATCTAGAACTGAAAGTTCAGGTACTTGTTCTTTACATAATCCAAAATATTTTTAAAAAAAATACTTGCCCACATTGTAAGAATGTGTGTCCAAAATTTCGCAAGGTAATGGTTTTTCTTGACACTCATAAATATGATGAGGCATGATTGATTCTCCTCTACCAAACCCATTTCCTTGTACAATGAGTCGAACCAAAGGTTTTATGTGTATCCAGTCTTTCTTGGTCAAGTTAATTTTAAAGTTCCCTGAAGATATATCTTTTAAACATGTCTCATCAGACTTTGAAAGATCTTCAGGACCAGAAAATAAATGTTCTTTTGCTAGTTCGCAAGATGATCAACTATTGCCATTCTCGGTACAACTGTTTGAAGGGTTGATCTTGGTCGAAAACCTTTAAGGGCGTCTTTGTGATCAATTTCCCTCTGTGTGTCCAGAGCTATATTTGTGGCCCCACCTCTATGTGGTGTAAAGAAAAGAGTCATTTTCATATTGTTATGGAAGAATCCAGCAGAGTAGTGTTCATGTAAAAGGTCTACACAGAAGGACGCATATGAAGAAGCACCATTTAAAAATGCAAATGGAAGAGAACTTTTCATTGCTGACAGAAGGAGCCTGTGACCATTTTCACCACCAAGGTGTTCTGCAGTGATTATTGCAACAATCTCGTCGCAATGCAACATAAAGTCTCTATGTAAGGCAAAAGTTACGTTTCTTGAGCATGCATTTTGAGCAAATACTGATAGTTGCTTTCCCCAATGTTGTTCAAGGTCGGCTGTATCGCAAATGTTCATATCATTATGTAACTTTTGCTGGTAACTGGGTTCAAGCTGTTCATAAAATGCGATGTTAAAGGCTAAGTGAAGTGCAACTGCAAGTCGTGTAATATTGTTTGAAGCTGTTTCAATATGCTGTATAGAAATTAACTTCATCCAGTTGTCCTCTTGTTCCTCATCTTTCATAAACTTTAGAAGATGTAGAAGTCCAGCATCTTTATATGCTCCAAACAGGTTAACTATTTTAGATTTATGCAAATGTAAAGCAGGAAACTCTGGCAGAAATTGTCGATAAAATACATCTTCTTGCATCAACTTGAAAAGACTTTTTGAAATTTTATGATCGGGTGCAAAGATAATTCGATCCTTCTATACGGGTGTCCTACATAATTTCTTAACTGTGTCTTTCAGGATTGATTTTAGATTGGCTATATCGTCATCACGTCCAGTAGCTGGTGATGGGTGCCTACACAGTAATTCTGGCACTTTGAACTTTGTAAGAAAACTCGCGTTTTCCTGCTTGACATTTCGTGATGTGCTGCCAGACTCAACTGTGCTTTTTTCCAATTCCTCCACTTCTCCATCAAAATCATTTAAGGGGTTATCAATATGCAGAGAAGAGTTAAGTCTTTGCTCAATATATTCTATTGTTTGGTTCCAATCAGAAGTGTTCATTGGGGTTTCTTTTTCATTTAACCAGTTTGCACTGGATGATACATTTGTGATATCATTCTCTACTGAAAGGGATGTTATTATTTCATTTATATCTGGTGAAATGTCTCCCATCGTATTAGTGATACAAATTCATTCCACATCAATGCCTCGTCTTCAGTGGCTGCCATTAGAAGAGTAATATCCTCTTGGCTAAGTTGGACTCCTTTCATACATTTACACGATGTAAGATGATCATTTTCGCATTCTTCATTTTGCCAATTTTCAGAAATAACATGATCTCTTGGTAAGCCTTTCAGTGTGATAGGTAAGGTACATATTTGTGATGTTCTGTTCTGGCCTGGATTGGGATCATCATGTGTTGTTAGTCTGACTAAGTTGTCCATAAAGAACACTATATAACAGCAACGGAGATTGACATTATGCAACCGTACAGATTGATCATGAACTGCCTGATATCTCATCGGATACTGCATAATGTATGTTTCAAAGTATAATTTGTCTTCATTCGCTGCTGCCTTTAACCATCGATCGGCTGTTTTAAGGCTCTGTGTTGTTCCAGCATTTGACGTTATAGAAAAGATTGTTGCCAAAACATTATGGTCTACAACAAGTTCCTGTGTGTTGAGCTACTGCAGGACGCCACAATACAGTTTGTTGAATAGAGTTAGTCCTCAATCAAATAAAGCAATAATCTTAGCCAGTTTTTTCTTCTCAGAGACGCTGAATGAGGGCTCGACTTCACGACAGCTTCATTGTAGAAGCAAGCTGTAAAGAATTCCTAGATTTCGATGGGTGTGTGTAGAATCCATTCATCAACTACATCAACATTTCGCCAATCTAATGATATACCTATCCATTTCTCATTGTTATTGAAGCAACAGTCACAGAACTTTACCCCATTTTTATGGTCAATTGTTTTTGGTTCTCCAGCAATTTCTGCATCATTAGGTTTCCAAGTTTAAATCACTGAGTGTGAAAATGAATTATATAAATATGAATCTTGAAGATAAAGGCGATGGACATTGCCTTTTACACAGTATTTGTATGTGTATTTTCCAAGAGTTCCTGCAGTTAAGACAATTGTACTGGTTGAAAGCAATGAATGTTTGTTGGCCCGTTCGCAGCTGAAAATGGTGGCAACATCGTCCAAGTCTTCCGTAAGTTTTACTTCTATAAAAAGTTGAACGCCTTCAAAAGTTACGTCTCTTATCTTTACATTATCAAAAACTGACACACATTTGTTCGCTGGTCCTGAGTACAGGTCTAGACATTTACAGAGTAAAAAGTAAATCCTTGAAAAAGTGAATGGGTCACAGAATTCTGAACAAAGGTTTATGTTGAAATTGGAACTTTTACAATCTTGGGACATTGCTGTGCTGCCGTGCGGCTTAAATTCTGTATATTTTTTATATTTGTGAGGAATTGCTATTTCTTCATAATTGTCTTATCATAATCAAATATAATACTGTTTTCCTTGGCATAATGTTGTTCAAAGAGGCATATTTTCTGCCATTGAGAATCAGTGAAATTATGCTTGTAGATAGAACTCAACGTCTCACTTTCACCTATTTCAACACCACAAAGAAAATCTTCTGACCACACTGATGTTTCTAAACAAGCAATGTCATTGTATAAATCAAGTGTTGAATTCGACTGTTAATTCAGTTTAAATGGTGTCTGTAGGATTTCATCGAGAACTGTTTTGCAGATTTTGAAACTGTCATAATGCTTTGATATGTATCTTATACAGGACGAAAGCTTAACCAAACGGTCTATCCCTGAATTTACAAGTCCATTTTTGTGAGTTCTTAATTCACAGAGAATATTACTTGGGCGTATAATAGGTTCATTCTCTAGTCTTTGATTGAGAAGGAAGGCTATGAACTGTCTATACTCTATGAAAATGTCTCCATTGTGTTTAATAAATGTTACTTGATTTGACAGCGATGGAATGTTACTCATTTTTGAATTTCCATTCTTGAAGCACACACCTAAAATAAATTTAAAAACTCTTAAGTACAAGAAAAGAGTGTTTTCAAATGTGCAAAAAGAACTTATTCTCAGATTGTCTTGTGAATACGGAGGAACAGAGAGATAAATGCAAAATTTAACATTAATCCATTAATCCAATTGACAAAATCTGAACCCCCCCCCCAAAGTTGGCCGAGCCGGGATTCAAACTCAAAACCCCTGGATTGCCAGATTGCCAGCTTGCGTCCCTACCGACTGAGCTACCAGGGATCGGCTTTCTTTCCTGCATACACCAATTTTGCAGCAGACGCACATCAAAGCCAGGGAACATTTTTAACTAAAAGAGTATTATCATTGAAAAGAGACAAAAACATTATGACAAAAGGAACAAATTTCCCCTTTTGCCACAATGTTCTTAAAAGTTGTTGGCTGCAGAGGTGTCAGAAAGCGACTGTATGTTGAAATGGTTAAATACTTGTTATGGGAAATTTTAGACTATTTTGCCTTACAAAATGTTTGAAGAAAAGAAAAGAACCATTATTATGGGCAAAGACACAGTTACAGGACACTACTTGAAAACAACTGCAATGGCATAATGTTTTCAATATGTATGGAATAATCTACACTTTTGTTTTTAAAATATGCCTGTCAGAAGGTAATAGTACCCTGCAATCAGCAACTTTTAGTCATATTTGCTTTTCATTCTAAGTATGATTTTCAGTTCCTTTTGCTAAAGTATATACCAAGATCAGCCTGCGTATATACATCCACTCTGATCTTGATATGTCTTGTTTGTTACTCGTTTATAGGTATAAGCAAACCATATACAATTCATTTATATCACATGCTGAAAATCCGGATATAAGGGTTAAATTTGTTTTTATTCAAGTCATGTTTTCAAAAGTCATGATTCCTGCAACAATATCAAACGGTGCTTATATTTCACAAAACTTAAAATTATAAGTTAGTTTAAAAGTTTAAAGATAATTTTTAATTAGTGTAGTAAGTTTTTCCTATCGAATATTACAAGTAGAAAATTCCTGATGTAGAAAAGGGAAAATGCTCTGGTTCTCAGTCAACTTTGTCGCAAAATAAAAAAAAAAAATGATGTCCAGATTAACAATTCAATCCAGTTAATTTCATTCATAATATATTTTGAAATTTGAACATTCTTAAATACCTAATAAGGGAAAGGATTACACTTAAAAGAAAAAAACATGGACCTACCTTGAGCACTTTTTCCTCTGATGCAAAATTCACGATTCTATAAAAACTCAGTAAAACTTGAAATTCTCTTGTTTATCTAACTAGTGGCTGCAAGTGACCATCGGTACCAGTGACAATTACTGTAAATGGCTTATCGGATTCTGCCCATTAATTTTGGCATATCAGATTCTGCCAATTAATTTAGGTGATAAAATCTCCCCCTTGCTGTGCTGACCCTCGTAAGCCAGATCAAAGAATACTGGAAACAAGTATGATTTTGGGACATCGTCAAATTCAATTTATAAATACAACGATACTGTATCGTTGTATTTATAAATTGAATTTGACGATCACTATTTCTCTGCAAATGAGTCACTCTCATTTTAAATGCATCTTATGACGCAAATATTTGATTTTTAATTCGTTATACTATATTTATGTGGCTGACAAGACACAAATAAAATATAAAACAAATGTGACGCGCATATTGACCTACATTTGAAAAGTCAATGTGTATATATTCCTACTCGTTATACTATTTCTTCAAAGGAACATGAAATTAGCCTTTTCGGATAAACATTGTACTTTATATATTTATTCTTTCATAATTTAATTGAAATTATACTTTCATCAGGTTTTATTTACATTAACCAAGTTTATAAATGTGGTACTATATTTAGGCGTAGGATTATAACGGTGTGATTTGGTCAGAAGTAGATCCTTATGGTTAAATTACTTATTTTGACCTTTGCTATTACTTAGCGTATTATATTTTAAAAACACAATTACATTTCATTTCCAAATTCTCTTTGAATAGAAGAACCACATAAGAAAACAAAGACGATATAAATATATAATTATTTCAAAAATCGTGATATATTTGAAAAGTAAGAGCAAGTATTGAGTACTACTTTCAGGGCGTATGCAATTTAGGAACTTTTCCATAAAGCTCATATATAAATTTATTTGGACAAGTCCAAACAAATAAAAACTAGAAATATCTTTAAAAAAGATAAACGGCGATCAATATGAGAAAACACTAAGAAATGGAACATGCGCATATTATTTGACTTGAATATCAGAAAGGTTTTGTTAATAATCAAAACAATCAGTAATTTTCCATGAATTATAAAATTTGCGCAATAATCTATGTGTTTACCAAAGGATAATCGGCCATCTCCATCCAGCTTCAGTTTCAATAAATACATTATCAAGGCCGAGAATACGTCACATGACTGGAGATTACGCGAGGCTCCCAAGAGGTGTATAAGTTTCAATTGACGATAAATAACTGGAAACTTATCATGTTTCAAATATAATTAATATTTTGCTCTTAAATATTATATTTCATACGTTGTCACTGATTTTTTCACTGAAATTTATTTCTTAAGGAAAACAATTAAAGGTTAGTATGCAGAACATTTCATTTTAAAACTTCATCTTATTAGTGCCTCTCGTAGGACCGCCAACTTAATTATGAACCAATCAAAACGTTTCATTTCCTTTATTTCTTCTACATTATTCTTTAAATACAACATTTGATTGGTCTACAATCTAGATCATGTGTTTAACATCTAGGTCAAACCTGAGGTTAAACAGCTATCGCCGAAAAAATAAGCCGCCATAAAGTAGAGCAATAATAAATAATAATCCTTATTCTAGTTTTGTTTAATAATTTCCTATTTTTGTTTTTAAATTTGACCAACTTTTGTCTGGAACTTAACTAAACACTAGTCAATTAAAACGTTTATATTTGGTGGATATGCGGATGTCAACAAGGAGTAATGCGAGGCTACAGGAATATTCACTATGTTGTTATCAGTCTTGATTTATTCGCCCTTTTTTTTCTTTTTCAAATATTATTTGTGTCCGAAACATATTTAAATAGTATGTACTATTCTTCATTAATTCTCAATGCATGGTGATTGGTTGTTTGCATGATATTGATCGACTGATCGATTGATACATTTTGTTTGTTTGTCAAGTCGTATCATCAACCTATATTCATTCAACTATTCCCATTTAAAACTTTTCATCCAACATTCCACTGACACAATGCTTTTCTGTATATCTTTATTTGTTATTTCTCATCTGGTTTTTATTTTCCTCTCCTCCCTGTCTTCAATTCCCATGGTACTCACGTGGACATAGTATTAAAATCAATAGTGCCTCCTAATGTCCATATAAGCAAACTCTGTGAAAAACAACTGGACTGCAGTTGCGACCCGTGTAGATCCAGATTAACCAGAGCATCCACGTAGTCTGATCGGATTCTGCACTGTTCGCCAATTAGTCATAGCAGATTCCATTTTGACATTTTACTTTGGAACCCCAGATAGGTATTTTTTCATACATGTCATAATTACTATCAGGTTATTTTTCGTTGTTATGCCATCACATGAGGAAGGCCCTTCACCTCGGTGGTGTAGTGTTAGAGTGTCCGCCTCGGGTGCGGGTTCGATCCTTGGCCGGGTCACACCGAGGACTTTAAAAATGGTAGTAATGGCTTTCCCTCCTTGGTGCTCAGCGTTGCAGGGTTAGCATTACGACTGACTCACTGTTGTCAAGATAAATGGAACAGTAGTACGTGTTAAGTTACCAGGAAACGCCGCTATATAACTGAACAATTGTTGTAAAACACTATACAAAAAAAAATCATCGAAGCTTTCAGCGCTTTACATTTTTCTCAGATGATCTTCTGCCTTCCTAACATTAATTTCAGACCCTTCAACATCTTTGAATAAGACTATGGAAAAATGAGAAATTCTCCATTTCACACTATACTTCCAATTCGATTAAATAATTATGCTTTCATTTTAATAAAGAGATTCGCCATATTTGTCTGGATTTTTTATTTGTGGGATAGGGTTGAAGTGATTGGTCATACCCGGCTGAAGATTTTCCAGAAATTCCGAGTATTTGGACAACTTTCTAGGGATTCTTTACATGGAAATCTCAAAAATTGATATCAATAGTATGCCGCAAAAGTGATTAACTATGGTGACACGAATAGTTTATGGCCAACAAAATTTGTCAAGATTATAAGGGGAACAAAACAAATGATGAAATACCGAGGGCTTGGCGTGAAACGGTTGTAACTAAAATCGGTATTTTTTTACCAATGTTAATCACCTCGCCATAAAGTCTTTATAAGTGTTAAATCATTTTCTTGGTAAACAATGGAAATTTAGGTGCCATTGCTCGTTCTGAGCAATGGCACCTAAATTTGCATTGTTAACAAAGGGGTCAAAATTTCCCCTAAACCAGAGTTTTCAAAATAGGTTTTTAGTTACAACCGTTTCACGCCAAGCCCTCGATACGCTCTTAAGTATTTTTAAAAGTATTACTTGGCGCTAAGTCCTAATCGTTGATGGAATTGGGGACTGATCCTATGCTTTGCCAAATAAAATGTGATTGTCTTTATAGAAAAGAGTTCATGTCAAATGGTCACTTTAAAATATAATTGCTTACAACACCGTTTCAATCTCAGAAACATGCATTTAATGTGTTCTCAGTTTGGAAAAGTCCACTAAATGCAACAGAATTAGAAAGCAGCAATACCAGTAAATAATTTTATTTTTTATTTTTAAATGATAATTCAATAACCCAAAACTGCATATACCATGTGCGTTTTTTACAGATGATCATACATCAATTACAACAGACTACTTTGATAACATCTTTGCAACAGATGTTGTAAATCCCTATAAATGAAAGTTTAATTATTGAATTGAGTTGAAAACATTTGGGTGAGAGGAGAAATTGCTCAAGGAGAATTTGCTCCTTTTGTCACATTGTTTTCATTAACGTTCTTCTGTATTCTTCTAACAAGGTAATATAACTATTAAATGAAGCACACATATCTAGATCAAACTGTGTGGATGCATAGGTTAATCTGCATCTTCACACAAGCTTATAGGTACCTTTTCCAATGGACATTATGGTATTGAATTTTCTCTTCTTTTACTTCTTGTCAGATGTCTTTATAACTTCCCCTTATCCTGATACAGATGCCATGTAGATATGTTAGACAGATTAATGTGAAGTTTTCAATAATAAAAAAAAATGAAAAAGCTTGAAATTAGCATTTTTGCTTTTCCAATTATTTACATAATATTAGTTATTTTAGAAATATATTTTCTTAAAAAATATCAACTTAATTGCAAAATCATTAACGACTTTGCATTTTTGATTTTATAATTTCCAAATACAATGTACTTTGAATCACGTTTGATCACACATCTATTCAAAGTAGATTAATCTATGAAAGCAATATCAGTAAAATGGTTAACTTGGGAATGTAGTATTACTTGACATTGTCATAATATGACGTTGAAAAGCAAAATGAATAACCAAATATTTTTTTCAATTTATCAGTAGCTAGTGAGCTAAATAGCTTTCAGTATCACTTGGCTACCATACAACACTATCTGCTATTGACTTTCTATTATAACTTCATTTTCAACAGTCAAATTACTATCTTCAGCTACTTCAGTCCCGGCTGGCACTTCTACAATGTAATCAAACACCTGGATATTTTCAGGTATCTCACCAAATATGTGCACATAGTTACTGATTGCAGAACAACACTTGCAGAATCCACATGGCATACAATGATCAAGAGTGGTTTGTTTATCTTTGACAGCACTACTGACTGTGGTGTCTTGTTTGTCTTCATACATCCACCAAAACTCTTTGGGTTTGATTATGTCTTTGTCTAGTTCTTTCATAGCTTTTGCTTTTATTGTATCCACCTTTCTTTGTTTGGCTAACCATGCTTCATATTCTGCCTCTGTAAATTCTTTTTCAGCATATTTTTCCATCATATTTTGTAGCTGATTTCTGCCAATAAATGGTGATTCTGGTTGTTTTGTTCCAGTATTTGAATTGTTTTGTAATTGTTGATTAATGCTGGCGTCATTGTTTTCAACGGCTGGTCTCACTACAGGATAACGTTTCATGTCTGTATGCGAAATAATGTAAGTTTTACCCGTATCACCTTGCGCTTCTTCTTCATCATCGTCATCCTGTCCGCTATCATCTACAATTGGGTTAAATCGAGTTGTCCGTTTCCTCTTTCTTGTTGAATATCTCTTTCCATCTTCTGCGTCTATAACAACAGGTTCGTCATGTTTGTAACCCATGGGATATCTCATAGTTTTTCGTCTTGTTAAGATATTTCTTGTCAAGTCGCGTCTACCTTGGACAAAGGAAGGGTGAGAAAATTCGTATTCATTATTTTGGTTCACTACTCTGTCAAATCCATATTCTCTAAATAGTCGCTTGAAGTTGAGAAACGTTGCTATCTGAAGAAATCCAGGATATAACCGCAGTATATCCTTCTCGAAATCTTCTTCGCTTTTAACAGAAATGGAACCGTTTCTATTCCAATGAATCAAGTATCCATCATTCGCGACATCGTATAATTTCTCCGGAAACTGACTTTTAAAGTCAACAATAAGTCGGTGTCCCTTTCTTGGAGGATCCATTTTTTCCATATTTACATTGAATGCCAAATGTGTATGTTACGTCATTTTGTATATGACGTAAAACACGTGACAAAGTGTGTTCAAAATGTCATGGGTTATATTTAGATCTGGATCTACTTGTATGTATTGATTAGGCCAAAGTTATTATATCTATGAGTTGTTCTTATTCTGTGCGTTTTATAGAAAATATGTACTTTCAATTTTTTAAAAATGCTTTTAATTGAAGGAAATGATAAAAGTTAATATGTTCTGTACATTTCTTAAACCGTTTTGGTTTCGCCAGGAATCCTCAAAAGAAATGTCGCAACTATTGATCTGAATCACCATTTTATACCCGTACTGAGTGAGGCCTATGCCATATTAAATTATAATATTATTTCAGAAGAATTCCATAGAAAATAGCTCAGTCATGAAATTTATTTGTTTGTATGGGGTTTTGAGGCGCTTTCAACAATATTTCAGTGATATCACGTTTTCTGGGTTAGTTACCAATTCTTATCCTGACACCAGTAAGTCAAACTTAATGCTAACCAACATGAGTACCAATGAGGGGAAACCAAATACGAAGCGGTCTTTCTACTTCTACTTCTACACTACCGAGGCGTTCACCAATCGAAACGAGGGCTATCAATACAGGGGTCGTAAATTAGAGCTTCGGCTTCGCCATTAATTCTTTCCGTTGGTTGGAAAGACACTGTGACTAACGCAATCCATGGAAATGGTTTGCAGTTACCTTGTGAAGTGTGATGTACAGGCGCGATCCAATACACCCCCCGCATTCGAGACGGACGCTATAGATCTATCAAAGGGTCGTGAATTCGAGCTCCGGCTCTGCTTTGAATTATTTCCGATGATTGAAAACATTGAGACTAACGCCATTCGCGGAAATGGTAGCCAGCTACCTGGTAGGAATGTCGTGTGAAGTAAAATGCTTCTGTTATTTCGGATTAATTCCAAATGAACGTGATACAAGCGGACTGCTTCAGACGCATATAGAACTAGAAGTATCGTATCACCGTGACACTGGGAACACATCAGGACCCAAAATGTTTTCTATTGTGTACACGAAAAGTTCCTGCTTTTTGTAACTTGATATCATTTTAAGATAGGCCAATCACTAAAGTATTCTGCTAGAGATGGAACTACAGTCGATCCTGTGAAAAAAATGTTAATAATACGTGCATGTTTCTACTCGGAACTGGGTTATCTACGTCCCTGATTATATGATACAGATAGCAGGTGTAGGTATCTGCATGTTCATATTGAAACTGACAGGTTAGGGTCATTACATGCATTGTCTACCAATATCGGACAATCCTATAGCTGGCTTAAACCCAACAAACTTACATTATCGGTAACAACAAGGCAGATCGATCTTTTTGTTCGTGAAATTTCAATCTCGTTTAGTTATTTCCGACGATTGACGATATTCATTGTGACCAGTGTCATTAATGTTCCGTTCAATGATAACATTTAAATGTAGTCAGAACTTTGACTGGGAAGAACATTGAGTTCGGCACCAACTTGCGTGAGAGAGTGTTGGAAACACATGGTCATGCCAGGGACATAGATTATCTATGTCCCTGGTCATGCGATATGACTATCGTCACATTGTTGAAACTGTGTTAAACCCCAATTAATGTAAGGTCGAAATGTGGTTCGGTCGAGGAAAATGTTGACCCGGGTGCATGTAGATTCAACTAACACGTCGATCATTCCAGCGTTTGCTAGTTAAAAGGTTTGTTTCGATTGGTGGATTCGGCTAACATCTTTTCCCGTTAGGTAAAATGTGAATACACACCTAGTATGTATACTAATGACGTAATGACGGCATGGTCATCTGTCTATCTCTGTATTTTATCAGGATGCATATACCTCAGACCAGATGTTTCTGGTCAGACCAAAGAACAACCCATCTCCTTTGATGTATCTATTTATTCGGAGAGAGATGGACAATAATTGATGCAAATAAAATCATTTGATTTTCCTACTGTGCAGACAAAGTTGTAAAGCAATAATTGCAGTTGTGAACATATTTTCTAGTGTTTTTTTCCGAGCTTCCCCTTTTCTTCAACGTAAATGATGTTGCTAAATCATTGATTGATGAAGACAAGCGAACTAAAATTGTATTGAGACAAAACATAGTCTTGATCTCACGTCTCTCTTGAACTTGGAATAAGTGTCATTGTGTCTTATTTATGTGAAACAACTTTCATTAAAAACATTTGGATTTTAAAATATTTTCTCAAAGGTAATAGCACTCTTTAATTGCGTTGAAAAATGTTTGTCGTGATATATTGAATGATTTATAGGACTACCTCCGAATTCATGGATTTCTGAAATTTGTTTTCTATTTACTTCATATAAAACGTGAATGTACCATATTTTCCCCGTTAGACATCTGCATTTTTTTTTAATTCACTTAGTCAAACAGCATAAATTGCGCCGCAAACAATTTAAAACCAACTACCGCAAATCTCATATGATAGAAATACTCCTGTTGAAATAGACCCACAGTTCTAAGTCTGAGGAACAAATGCCTGAAATGTTAGGGGGAAAGACTATGTTTAATTAAATAATCCATCAGTAGTGTATAGTTTTATTTGTCATAGCATAAATCAGAAGTAAAAATTGCATAAATGCATAGTAGCATGGGTCGTAGATAACCTATACGTTCATGTAGGCCTACAAAGAAGCTGAGTCTAATCCGCATTTTAATTAAATCCGAATTATGCAGTACTTCATAACAAATGTAAGTATTCGCTATATTACCTACTTTTATATAATGGTAAAATGCATGTTGTTATGCATTACAGAAAGGTAAAAGTAGCACAAAGACGAATGTTTGAGCAAAGCATAAAAACAAAAGATATTTCGTTGCACATGAAGAAACAAAAAAAACTACATTTAAATCCACAAACATTAAACAAATTTAATCTGTAGTTAGTAAAGTAGATATCGGTATTTGAAGATTTATATGGGTTATGTAGGATATTTAACGTGGCAGGGTCTGTGTTTTAAGTGAATGAGATGATTTAGAGTTAAACTGGTCATGAAAAGTGACATATAAGACTAAAACTAAAGATAAATGGTCAAGAGGTTATGATAAATTTAAATTTGTAACGAAGACAAACAACTATTTGTATTGAACACAAGCCCTGTTATGATATATTTTTGTCAAATAATGCAGACACACAGAAATCAAAATCTGTTTTTGTTTTGTATCGGTAAGTTATAAGGGTTTAACCACTTCCCACATAAACCAAATCTGCGGCAGACAAATTTTAAATTATCAATTACAAAATATAAAAAATATATAAAATGATAGTATGATAACTGAACAGTGTTATATATTGTGGTAAATGCAAATTATGATTGCTCATTATGAGCAATTTCTCCTTTTGCCACCATGATTTCAATGATGTTTTGCCTGACAGACTTTGAATTCATCAAGTACAAAACATAGATAATCTATATAAATGAATGTAAGATATTTGTTGTGGCAAATGGAGCAATTGCTCATTATGAGCAACTTCACCTTTTGCCACAGTAATTTCAAAAGTCGTCTGTTGCAGAAGCACAGTAAGGGTATATACTCGTATGTTTGAAAGGGTTAAAACCGTTAATGGAGAAATTTAAGGCAATACATATTTGGTCACAACCTGATTCAGTGTTAATTTAAATTGTTATTGGAGAGAGTTTCCTATTGAGATATTAAGACCCAAAACATTGAATGGGTATAAAAACATGAAAGGTACAGGTGTTAGAAATTAACAATACGAGTATACTGCAAAAACACCACTTTCTTAAATTATTTCATCAAAATGTCGAACGAGCAAACGTCTTTTTGTCGTTCCTAGTTCAAGCAATTACATCACATAGAAAAGCGAATGAAGCAGATAAAGAAAAGAGCAGACAACCATAGTATATGTTAAGCTTGTTTGAATATAACGGATGACAATAAGGGTTTATACAACGGTATACAACACAGTGACGTTGGTCGCCAATTTGAAATGCTAGTAACCCCAGGCTTGAGGTGGGTTACTCGGATTCGGGTCAAACTGACGTCACTAAGGTAAAGTATCACCGTTCAAATGGATTCCGAGTGCACTCGGGCTGTTCTCGGATCCCATATGAACTCGCCCCTGGAGTACCTTCCTCTTATTACTGCGTAATATATAGGATGAAAGGAACCATACTACATTTATCACGCCTTTGTTTGGTTCTTAGAGAACTATTGAAGTAATAAAGCGTATGAGACAGGTAACCAATTTAGTAGAATGGCTCTTTATTTTACTTTTTAGACTAGATACAGTATACATACATTACATTAATGTACCGGCCTTTGTCTTTTTTTAAATTTGTAAAACTCACACATGTATATAGAGTGTAAAAGGGATGTTTTAAAAGTAATTTACCTTAAATTAATATACTTAGGAAAAAGAGAAATCTCGATATTTGGTCACACTGGCAGGTCTAAAAATCTCCTTGTGCTAAATTTCAAAGTATATCATAAAAATACATTTTAAGGATGTACTGAACTGAGAAGTTGAAATATAAAAAAAAAAAAAAAATGTTACATTGTTATTAAATCTTCTGATTTTGTTGACAATTAATACCTTTTTAGTCATTATACCTTTTTATAATGCTTACAAATTTAAAAGAAAGTGGTTTAAATTTGTTTTAGACAAAGGGCCTAATTTGTTCGTGAGCCTTCCATTTTTTCGTGAGCCGCTGTCCAGTAGCCATGTAACTGTTTGATTAAGAAATATAACTGGGTAAAAAGAACATATTAAAGTCCATATATATCAATTTTAATCTAGAACTTGTATAGTATCATATTGTTTTGAAAAAAAGTAGAAAATATTCGAAAACTTTTATGACATTTGAAGATATGTTTGAAAAATAAATAAATATTTATTCATATTTTGAAAATTTTGCGCAATGACATATATATTTCTTTTTAAATTTATATTATGAAAAATCCACTTTTCAGTTCAGTACATCCTTAAAATTATAAGTTTATCGTTGTGAACTTTTGGACTGAATTTCATTTTAAATAAATGTTAAAACTTACAGTTGAGAATGCCTATGTGTTAAAAGTCAACGAAAGGAAAAAACAACAACATTAAGATCTAGATCAGTTGAGCATTGTAAAAGAACGAACACAAATAATTAAATTCTTGTGGCCTATCCTTGCCGCTCAAAACTTTAGTCACGTGATTCACACGTGATAAAATTCGTCTGAACAAAAATGGAAGCAAAGAAATGTACGATGCAGACATTGAATCTTCCGATGTAGATAGCAATTACTACATTTTAAGAAAGTAAGAATTTGTCAGTTCTATTAATATGGTTTCTTTTTGTTTTGGTCTATATAGCCGGAGGTGCGTTTTTGTGCAATTTCACGACTATTTTATGGAAAAAAATACAACAAAAATTACATAGCTTATTCCTCATTTTATCTAAAATGATCACCAGAGTCCCGTTTTTTTAGACCTGACATAATCTTGACATAGTCGTGACTCAATGTAAATGTTACGTTGAATGACTAACTCGACATTCGATATATGTAAATAATGTTTAGGCCTACATAATACATGAACATAATTTAAACATTTGAAAAGCTATGACTAGATAAGAGTATCATCACAAACACTTTAAAGTTAAGAATAGTCGATTAATACGTAGATCTACCGTATTACCTTAAAACGATTTAATATTATTTAAAGTTACGTTAACACCATAACGTTTATCGACAGGGCTTAAACGTGAAACAATAAAGCTAGTCGGCGATCTTTTTTTCTCGCAAATGCGTCAATGACATGATTGGTGTCAATGTCTCTGTCCCTGTGGATATTCATGAGGCCGAGTCCTGACAACCTACCGGTGCTCATTGTAGACCTGAGATATGTCTTCAGACGTCGCATGCTGCTGAATGAGTGTTCAGCAGTAGCAGTTGATACTGGCATGGCAAGGAGGATGTGAAGACAAGTTGTGACATTTGGATACAGTTCTCTATTTGTTATGGCTAGAGTATCGCCTAATGTGCTGGGTGTCACAGTGTCAACTGCAACAGCATGTGGTGCCTTCCATCTGCTTACTTCCCTCTTAAACTCCTCTAAGTCGTCTGCGGCTAGTTCATCCTTAAAGGCGTCATATATTGCCCCAACCCTCTGTTCAGTAAGCTGATCCAAGGAATTTGGTATAAGGAATTGAGCATTAAATCGCTCACTGTCCTCAATAAGCCTGTCGGATAATTCCACTAGAAGGTGGTCTACAAAGGGAATGTACATATTTCTCTTCCAATAATCCGAAATAGACTCATGGCACGTTGGGGCGATGTTGCCGGTGTTGATTATTTCGTCCCGTTAGTCTGCCCGGCTGTACATCAACCGATTGAGCCATTTCTACAGCTTTTGCATATAGCGCTTCCCATACCATAACATCATTACGCTCTTCTGTTACCTGATGAGCAACGGTTGAAGCCTCCTTAACAGCCTCAATGAAGTCACATGATTTGTTCTGTAATATTTGTGATAAGGGAACTAATCCTGACAGCACATGTTCAATTGCCACGAGACTTACTATGAATCCAAACTGCGTGATAGCTAGTTTGAATGGGCCAGCTTTGGTGTTGCGATAGTTTGTACATAGATCGTCTAGTGTTTCAACCACGGTCGTATAAGAACATTTGAATGTGTTTAAAGCGTCCGCTCGTGCCGCCCATCGTGTTTCACACACAGACTGTAACTTGGTACGATGTTCCATGGCCGCCCTACTCTCTGCATCGTTGGTCAACGTTTCCTGATACCGTAGGAGTCGTTTGGCTGAGTAGTTAAAAGAAAATGCCACTTCTTGGACAGTTGTCATCATGTTTCTAGCCAAAGGTTCTTCTGACGCGTGTATTATTGCTAGGTTTAAGCAATGCGCTTTACAGTGCGTATACGCAGCTTGTGGTAGTTCTTGTCTTATACGGGCCTGAACGCCACGATACTTCCCGGACATGTTTGAAGCGCCGTCGTACCCTTGTCCCCGCATCTTATTTACATCAACGCCAACAGCTTATAGTTGCTTAAAAAAGCCGTAGACAACGCTTCTCCTGTTATAGCGTCACATTCCGCAAAGGCAATAAAGTCCTCTCTTACAGCACGAGTATCACCATCAAAGTATCGTAGACAGAAAGGCATTTGCTCCATTGTTTAAGCATCTGCTGCTTCATCGGCTATGAACCCGAAGAATGGGGCCTTATTACAGCTGTCAACAATTTTAGTTTTAATCTGTTGCCCACATATCTCAATTATCTCATTTTGGATATCTGGTGAGGTGTACATAGTCCTAGGATCACCATTTGTCAAGTGGTCTTGAAGTATAGTGTTGTATTTAACCTGATATTGAAGTAAAGCTCTGAAGTTTCCATGCTCATCCTCGTGACCTCGTAAAGATAGATTTTGCTTTCCACATAGAACAATCGTATCAACAATAGCTTTCAGAATTTGTCTATTTCTTTCCACTAAGGTATTGTAGGAGGTAGACATCGAACATACTATGTCTTTCTTTTCACTATTCATTATACTATTAAATGAAGTTCTCCGCTGCCTCAATAGAACTAATATGAACATCACTGGTTGTATGGGTACCAATAAGCCTACCAATGTTGCTGGGGTCGGTGGCAGCCGTCGAAACTAGTGACTTCTTAACTTTACCTGCAAAATATGAGTTGGTAATGTATCTAATTAATGATTTGTACACACGTACATTTACTTACACCTGCAGAAATTATGCATATTCATGATAATTTGTGACAATTTACTAGTCAAAAAGCTTAATTTTACTGGCTTAATAATTGTTTTTCTAGTTTTAATTTTCTCATTTTAAATATAAATAACATGGCAATAATATTGATTTTTTTGTTTTACTGATATTTGAATTTTTGTTTCACGGCCTCACAACATACAGGGTTATTTTAGGCTCCCAATAAGGGAAACGTGTTACATAAGAATCCACTTCATCTTCAATTCATGTTTCTTAAACATTTCCCAGTGCTGGAGGGTATAATCTTATAAATGGGACCGACAGACTCAAACTGATGCGGTTAAAGGGAATACCAAATGCCTTTCAGGACGTACCACAAAAACACACAATACGACTGCGCTCGATCCACGGTTCTCGACTTGGCATTCACATTCATGTGCGCTATTGATTGCACTACTGAAATCTCTGGCCAGAAGGATGTGCAAACCGTATAAATGTAAATTATATAAAATTAAAAAAACTGACAAATAATTTCGTGTTTGGGTTTTCATTATACATATTATTTCACTTTTACCTGCGAAGAGGTGACATGGGGCACAGTACACTCCACCAGCAGATGTCGAGTATCGTAACCATGTATTACTAATAAACCAATGTGACTGGATTTTCCTATACTTTCCGGTAATGCACCTGCAAGTGAAGAATTCAATGTGTACAGTTTGACTTACCTGTAGCTCTAGAACCAGGCCCCATGTTCTCGAAACATCTCGTCATTGAGATTTTCCTTAACTCAAATTCCTCAACATTTCAATCAACTTTTATAAGTTTCATTAAAATTCTTAATAGGCCTATAAATTATATAATATTTGCAAAAGAAATTTTATTTAATGTTACAGTGTTCTAATTTACCAAACTCAGCTACATATATATATAGTCAAATAAAAATGTGAGAAATTTGAATTGAGGTAATTCTTAACTTTGGGGGCCTAGGGTAAAACGTAATACGACGAACGATAAGCCAGATTACACATTTGCACACTTTTATGTAAGAGTTGCCTCCCTTGAATTCAAAATTTGGCCAGCATTTCCCTTAGTTACGGGTTCAATAGGTTAATCCGATTCCACACGAGTCTGACGAATCCATTGTAAACAAATCGATCTTACATTATAGATAATAAATAAATTTATGTTAGATTACCTGCTTGGAAATTCAAACTGGTGAACGGTGTCCCATTTACCATTGAGAAGGCGCATCTTGTCATTGTTATTATAAGATACGGTTTTATCAAAGACATCTTGATAAGGAGGCTCAAACTCCGTTTTATTATTAGAGGTCGCCATATTGGAATTTCCCGCGATGTAAACAAAGGGGATTAACTCTTTTAACTCGGGATATAAAGTGACACTCGTATAATTTCGGCTAATTCCGTGATTCTCTCGGTGTAGCTAGTAGGGCGATTTTGTTCGATGTGTTCCGAACCATAAAGGAGGCAATAATACTGCCGTAAGGCACATGCAATTAAATGTTTTAGAACAAAAAAAAATTCTAAACATTTATTGTTTCTGACTGTTTTCCCCTAACTCCCCTAAGGCCTTAATTTTTATTTTGCATTTTTCGAGGAAAAAAACTTTTTTATTTTTTCAATTATCAACATAAAATGTACGCACGTGCGTTAGTGCGGATTTTGATGAAGGGGGGGGGCGCTCAGGTGTTTGTATTAGACGATTTGCACCATTGACTCGAATATATTTGCAAAATTATTGAGTCAACGGTGCGAATTTTGTCTGCTGGAAGGGGCGGGATTCCAATATTTTTATACACCCGATTCCCAGACATGTCATTATATGTTGGACTGCCAGTTTTCGTCTGACCACTTAACATTTTATGCATTGTGCATATTTAACACATTTATTAATTAATTAATTTATTATTAATCTACAAACCTGTGCTAAATGTGACATTCAATATACAAACCTGTGCCATTAGATAACCACAATACAATATACAAATTTTAAGTCAACCATGTTATGTATGTTTATGTTCAAACATAATTATATACTTCAAACTGTGACATTAATATACACGTACCCTAAGATAGTAACATCAAACCATACAAGGATGTAAAGTTCTCAGTACTCGAATCATTACAGAAGAAGAAGGGCTAAAAAAAGGAGATCCTCCTTTCAGAGCCCAGAAACCATCATAGAGGTATTATTTTTTCAGTAACAAAAACATTTATCAAAGCAGTACTGTAGAACACATGAATAATTAAGTTATAACATCCCATGTTTGTAAGCCTAAGCATTCAAATTTAATATGATTTGCTTCATGGATATGATATTCTTAGCTCACCAGAGCACAAAGTGCTCAAGGTGAGTTTTTGTGATTGCCTTTTGTCCATCAACTTTTGCCTTGTTAACATTCTACCTGTAGGCTACATTTTGCATTCGATCTTTATGAAAGTTTATAAGAACATTCCTCTCCATCAAATCTTTGACAAGTACGGAACTGGGTCATATGAAGTCAAAAAACTAGGTCATCAGGTCAAATTGAAGGGAAATCTTGTTAACAATCCAGATGCCACATTTTTAACTTGAGCATGGTGAAACTTTATCAGAATTTGGGTGATGTTGTGTTAAAAAGGAGGTCACTAGGTCTAATTGAAGAAAAGTCTTGTTAATAGTCTTAGAGGCCGCAATTTTTGAAGGAAATCTTGTTAACACTCTGGAGGCTGCATTTTTAGCTCGACTATTCGAAGAATATGAGAGCTTTACTACTCGCCCCAGCGTCGGCGTCAGCGTCGGCGTCAGCGTCGGCGTCCGGTTAAAGTTTTAGGGCAAGTTGGGATTTTCATTCATAAGTATTTGTGCTAGGGCTTTCATATTTGGAATATAGTTACATCTTATACCTTTCTTCACATTGAACGCTAAAGATGCTGAGTGTGACCTTCCTTTTGGGAAAAAAAACATGATTTTCGGGGGGGTAAAGTTTTAGGGCAAGTTGGATTTTTTTTTTTTTTTTTTTTTTCTCAATAAGTACTTGTGCTAGGGCTTTCATATTTGGAATATATATAATTACATCTAATACCTTTCTTTATATTGTATGCTGAAGATTCTGAGTTTTACCTTCTCTTTGGGGTAAAAGACATGATTTTGGGTGGTTAAAGTTTTAGGGCAAGTTGGCATTTTCATTTAATTTTTTAATTTGTCTCTATAAGAATTTGTGCTAGGGCTTTAATATTTAGAATATAGTTACATCTTATACCTTTCTTCACATTGAATGCTGAAGATGCTGAGTGTGACCTTCTTTTTTGGGGAAAAAACATGATTTTCGGTGGTTAAAGTTTTGGGGCAAGTAGGATTTTATTTTATTTTTTTAACTTTTTCTGAATAAGTACTTGTGCTAGGGCTTTCATATTTGGAAAATAATTACATTTAATACATTTCTTCATATTATATGCTGAAGATGCTGAGTGTGACCTTCTGTTTGCGGTAAAACACATGCTTTTGGGTGGTTAAAGTTTTAGGGCAAGTTGGCTTTTTCATTTAATTTTCAAATTTTTCTAAATAAGTACTTGTGTTAGGGCTTCCATATTTGAAATATAATTACATGTAATACCTTTCTTCACATTGTATGTTGAAGATGCTGAGTGTTACTTTTAGGGGGTAAAAAACATGATTTTTGTTTGATTTTGAGAATTTTAGATAAATTCTTAATTTTTGGTTACATTTCTTTCTAATTGTGATCATTTATTTATCAACTATAATTCTTCAACATATCAAACGGGTTTTGCATGGTGTCAAACATTAGGAAAACCTTTTTTTAAGGTCTTGCTAATTTTGGGCTCGGTCAGTTTTAACATTTGCGTTTAGCTCAACGTTAAAGTTACATCATTCAAATCACTTCATACTTCACATATTTGTTAAGGACCATCGTACAATTAGGTTAGATAACTCCATTGTATCCTAAATATAGAGTAATGGCCCTTGATTGACTTAGGAAATTTTATTTTTAAATTATATTTAAATGTATGTATATCTATTCAGTTGCTTTTACATATAGAGTATATAATATGATTTAATAGTACTTAAGTGCAATATAATGAAATAGTGCTTTATGTGAATAAGCGGCCTGTAGTCGAGCGCGCTGTCCTCCGACAGCTCTTGTTAACTTGAAACTTTATCAGAATGTTTGTCTTGATGATATGTAGCCTCATAACAGTAGGTCATGTTAGAATATGGGTCATGTTGGGTCAAATTGCAGGAACATCTTGTTTTAAACACTCTAGAGGCCGCAATTTTTTGCATCAGCAGTTTGAAATTTTATCAGAATGTTTGTCTTGATGATATGTAGGTCAAGTCCAATTTTTTTTAATATGGGTCATATTGAGTTAGAAACTAGGCCAAATTGAAGGAATATCTTATTTACACCTTGGAGGCCGCATTTTTTGCTTCAGCAGCTTGAAATTGTTTCAGAATGTTGTCTGAATGATATCTAGGTCAAAACTCTCGAGACATGGGAAAAGACTTTGCAGATGAGCTTCAACAACTCCAAGTATGTTGTGATGAGGATAGCCCCTAAACGTACCGATACTCTAGATACAAGCTACCAGCTGCATGGACACGTATACAAGAAGTAGTGGACAGTAACAAATACCTTGGCGTTACAATAACAGAAGACGACAGCTTGGACAAACCTATACACAATTCAGCCAGCAAAGGCAACATCTCAGTCAGTTTTATACGCCGGAACCTCAGAGACTGCACTCTGACAGTCTGCCTACAGCACCATTGCTCAATCAACAGTCTGGGATCCCCTCTCACAGTCAAACATCAAAGACCTTGAACAAGTCCAGAGGCAAGCAGCTAGATTTGATTTTAACAACTATACCGGCATGACCCCTGGATGCAACACGGGAAATACTACAGGAACTCCAGTTAGAAATAATAGAAAATCATTATCAACACAACAGGCTACAATCTTCTTCGCCTACCTTAGGCAGAGTGATGTCCACACTAGAGAGAAATACTTTTTTCCAAAAGCGCCACACTGACAAGACCTTCCTCAGTTCTTTTTTCCTGAGAACAGTATTCAACTGGAACTACCTACCACCCAATGTCACATCAGGGACTACCTTTGTGGGCTTCAAGACATTCTTCCCAGCATAAATACAAACCACGCATGTTGTCAATGGGGTGGTAGCATTGTGACTTATAGCAGTCTGCAAAATTAGCAGTGGTCCTTTGGTCCCTGGCCAGTAACCTAGTTTAGTATAATTTTTAGGGATGGCAACGAATATTCGAATACAATATCATGATTCGACTATTCGTTGAAAATCAGGAATATTCTAAAATATATATATATAAATCAAATTGACGATACTTGAAATATTTACCGACGATGGTCCATTCTACGCCGTAAACTTTAATTTGTATAACATGTAGATACATTTTTCTTTAATTATACATAAATCAGACAAATCTGTCGGTTTGGCCGTACAATTATCCGATTTCGTATTTATGATTAGCAATCCGGTACTGGGAATATTTCGTGCCCCTGTTCAACAATATTTCAGTTATAAAACAACAAAAGAAAGGTAAAATTGCTCTAAATGGGCATTGCCACATTTCTACACGACGGTCCTTGACCAATTTGTCATGATGAAATGATTTGCGAATTGGGAACAGTTCATGTCATTTTCAACAGTATTTCAGTTGTTTCGTAAATAATACATTAAGCATGTGATCAATAAATTAAAATCTGAGAACTTTACTGACAAGTTTTTCACTAACAATGTTTTCTTTCAAATTCACGGGTTTAACGGATATGTAAATGCAAGTCCTGGAATTTGAACAAAATAAGACAACAGTAAGATAACTTTCCAGCAAATAACGCATTTATCAATTCTTTGTTGGCGAAGCATGCACATATGGGTCGAATATTCAAATACTTTGTGATTGAATATTCGAATACTAATTTTGGTATTCGTTGCCATCCCTAGTAATTTTACATGTAATATATAACATAACCAAAAATTTATGATTTTCAGACCTGTGAATGTTGAAAGTGCCGGTGTAACGATAAACTTACCAGAAGTACTGAACTAGCTTTTTAGCAACAGAGAAGAGTATTATCTTTACATCTAGGGATTGCGATTGAACTTTTCTAAGGATTGTTATTATATAAATGTTTGTTTACCAACAGCATTGTGTGACTGTTTAGCAATTAAGATTCTTTTTAACAGTTAATGACTACAAGCTTACTCTTTTATGGATTTAGATTTCTTTCACCACCACAGCACTGTACATTGTAACACAACTGAAACATACCCAGGATCAGTCATGTGGACTCGTACACCAGAGCAAAAATTCAGACATACAAGTGATGAAGAAGAAAATATGGAACCAAGAACAACACCACAAGGAAATAACGAAACACAGGAAAATAAAGATAGGCTTTTCGGAAGTATGTTTTTTTAATGTTGAACCTATGTTCTTAAACCCATTACCTGTTTTAGAGTCACTTAGGTCAACTTCAAGTTCATGGTCATAATGACTTTAGATATAAAAATGAACGAAAATTTATTCAATAATCTAAGTAAGGTGTTATGTTTTCATAACTAGCCAGTTTTCATATTTGAGGTCAAAGTCAAGTTCAGTAAAATTAAAATTAAACCTTGGTCAAGGTCATCTTTGAAAAGCTGGTTTCATGGCTTTGCAATATTTCTTGGGAGAAAACAACTCTCATATTCAAAGATACCTGTAACTTCCATGTACATGTACTTATTATTTCTATATCATACCTTGATAACTTTGCTGTTCTATTTTTCAAGGCAATTCCATTCCCTTTTTTTCAACATTGTATTTTGAGTAAATGTTTAAAGTAGAAATAAGATTAATTTCATGCCGGTGCTCATTATTACATTTGTTTAGTTATCTTTTAAACATAAAGTGTATTTATGAATTCCAGATTTATTCAAAAGACTGACTGATTCCCTAGATCGGAATACAGAAGTGATGCAGGCTGCCATTGAAACAATGGATCAAATATCAGACACATCAAACAGATCACTACAAGACGATCAGTTGATTATACCCAACGGAAAGAGGGATGATAAGGTCTGATATGCCTTCACAAATGATTGGATCTGTCATAAATATCAGTAAATAAAAGGAGCGGTGCTCTATGAAAGCCAACCTTTTTTCAATTGGGAGTTAGGTAGATCCAGATCAGCAAGTGCATCTGCACATTCTAATCTTGATCTTCGCTGGTCTTCAAACAGTGATAGAAGCTTTCAAGAAATTTGATCTATAAATGTAAGCTGAAAGCGTGGATATAAATACAGATCTCTATCTGCACATGGCAACAATACACTAAGGTTGGTTTTACTGGAGCACCGCTCAAATGATGTTTACCTCCAGCTTCAACTTAATAATGCAGAACCACTGATGCATTATCAGCAGAGGAAGTGACAGTTAATGTGTCATATTTTTAATTTTGGCTCAGACAACTTTTCCCCCCAGATTGACAAATCTCTTTGCAATCAACTGTCATAAATTGTATTGATAAGTCTTAACTTTTTGCACATCAAGTAGTTTTCATCTGCTATATTGTTGTCTGCAACATTTCTAAATTTTCTGTAATAGAATCTGATTGTCAAACCGTTTGGTTTCTTAGATCACATACATGTACAGGTAAAATCTCAATTCTCGAAAATTTTAGTGCAAATTCTTATTTTTCATTCTCTATGAAGATTCTAGTTTGATTTCTTATATTACTGATTGAATTCTAAATTGTTTGGATTTAAATGGCAGATTTCAATAATAAATTAATACAAAAGAAAATAATTTAAAATGTTATATCTGGCAATCAACACCCTTTTCCAGGATTATCCCTTTAGCAAAAGTAGGGAAAATATCCATCCATTAATGTATAATTAAAAAATATTGTTGCAAAAAGAGAAATTACTCATTATGAGCAATTTCTCCTTTTGCCACATCTTTATATGGTAAAGTGTTGACTGTGTTTGTTACAGACATTGGTGGAAGTGAAGTGTACATTTTTGAATATTAGTGATATTGATACCATTGACCAACAATTCGAAGCTGAGGTATTCGTACAGGCGAAATGGGAGGAACCATTGCTTCAGCAGTTTGCTTATAGTGAAAATGTAAGTTCCCTTTTTAGCTCACCTATGCATGAAGTGCAAGGTGAGCTATTATGATCACTTTTTGTCCGTCGTGCGACATCAACATTTGAGCTTGTTTTAAAACACTCTACAGGCTACATTTTGCATCCAATCTTCATGAAAGTTTATCAGAACATTTATCTCCATCAAATCTTGGACATATGAGGTCAAAAACTAGGTCACTAGATCAAATTGAAGCGAAATCTTTTTAACACTGGAGGCCACATTTTCAACTTGAGCATGTTGAAACTTTATCAGAATGTTTGTCTTGATGATATGTAGGTCAAGTTTGAACATGGGTAATGTCGGGTCAAAAAGTAGGTCACTAAGTCAAATTGAAGGAAAATCTTGTTAACACTCCAGGGGCCGCAATTTTTTGCTTCAGCAGTTTGAAATTTTGTCAGAATGTTTGTCTTAAATTTCTAGATCTAGTTCAAACATGGGTCATATTAGGTCAGAAACTAGGTCACTAGGCCAAATTGAAAGGTAATCTTGTTAACACTGTAGAAGCCACATTTTTTGCTTCAGCAGCTTAAAATTTGGTCAGAATGTTGGGCTGAATGATTTCTAAGCCAAGTTCGAATATGGGTCATGAACTAGGTCACTAGGCCAAATTGAAGGGTAGTCTTGTTAACACTCTAGAGGCCAAATTTGCAACTAGAGCATGTTGAAACTTTATCAGAATGTTTTTCTTGATGATGTGTAGGTCAAGTTCGAACATATGTCATGATGGGTCAAAAAGTTGGTCACTCGGTCAAATTAAAGGAAAATCTTGTAAACACCTTAGAGGCTGCAATTTTTGTTTCAGCAGTTTGAAATTTCGTCAGAATGTTCGTCTTAAAGATATCAAGGTCAAGTTTGAATATGGGTCATGCCCAGTTAACTAGGTCACTAGGCCAAATTGAAGGAAAATCTGGTTAGCACTCTGGATACTGCATTTTTAACTTGAGCATGATGAAAAATTATCAGAATGTTTGTCTTGATTATATGTAAGTCAAGTTCTAACATGGGTCATGTTGGGTCAAAAAGTAGATCACTAGATCAAATTGAAGGAAAATCTTGTTAACATTGTAGAAGCTACATTTTTTGCTTCAGCAGCTTGAAATTTTGTTGAGCTGAATAATATCTAGGTCAAGTTCGAATATGAGTTATATTGGGTCAGAAACAAGGTCAATAAAGGAAAATATTGTTCAAACTCAAGAGGCTGCATTTTTTACTATGAGCAAGTTGAAACTTTGTCAGAATGTTGTCTTGATGATACCTAGTCCATGTTGGAATATGGGTCATATCAGGTAAAAAAATATAGATCACGAGGCGAAATGAAGGAAAATCTTGTTAACACTGTAGAGGTTGCATTCAGAATAATTGTCTTGATGTGTTTTGCATTGCAGTACATTGTATAATTAAGGTGAGCGATCTAGGGCCATCATTGCCCTCTTGTTTGACAATTTTGCAAAGAAACGTGATGGGTCAATGTTATGTGGTCCAAATTTATCGTCCAGTGTTCTTCCCATTTTCCTAGGGTGACGCTTGAATGACAATGTAGTGAACAAGCATAACTAGAGCATGCCTGTTTTTGGAGTTATCTACATTTTTTAGATTTTTCTACTTCCGTCAGCTTCTCCTTTATTTTACAATTCATCAACATCAAACTTGGTGTGTAGATTTTGTATCTCCTTTTCAGCTCACCTGAGCTTTGCTCAAGGTGAGTTATTGTGATCGCCTTTTGTCCGTCGTGCGTCGTCCGTCAACTTCTTCTCCTCAGTAACCAGTGGGTCAATTTGCATGAAACTTCACAGAAAGCATCCTCTCAATGACCTCATCAGAATTCCTTCAAATTTTTGGGATCCATGCAAAATTCTGGTTTCCATGGCAACGAAACCGAAAAAACTTCAAAATTCTTCTTCTCCCGAATTGGTTGGCCTATTTTCAAATAATTTTGTAGAAATGTTCCTTGGATGACACTCTATCAGATTCCTTCAAGCCGTGTTGATTGGTCGAAAAACATGGCCGCCAGGGGGGGGCGGGGTTATTTTGCCTTATATGGCTATAGTGAAAACTTAAAAAATCTTCTCCTCCGAAAGTGTAAGGCCGATTTTCAAATAATTTTGTAGAAATGTTCCTTGGGTGACCCTCTATCAGATTCCTTCAAGCCATGTTGATTGGTCGAAAAACATGGCCGCCAGGGGGGGCGGGGCTATTTTGCCTTATATGGCTATAGTGAAAACTTAAAAAATCTTCTCCTCCAAAAGTATCTGGCCGATTTTCAAATAATTTTGTAGAAATGTTCCTAGGGTGACCCTTTATCAGATTCCTTCGAGCCAAGTTGATTGGTCGGAAACTATGGCTGCCAGGGGGTGGGGCTTATATAGCTAAAGTGAAAAAAAAATAAAAAATCAGGTGAGCGATTCAAGGGCCATCATGGCCCTCTTGTTTAATTCACTTGCAACACTTTTTGGAGGAGATATAGCTGCTGTGTGTGTATCTGTGCACACCGTGTTGTAAGCAGGATTAAGAAAAAATGATTCAACAGAGGCATACTTGGCATACTCGTCATGTGAAGATGTGCTTTATTGATTTTCAGGGTCAAAGGTCACTGGAAGCAATAATCTTCTCTTTTTTTTGTAAGCATGATTTACAGAAAACGATACCACTGAGAATAATCAAACTTGGTATACTTGTTGCCCATTGTCATATTGATTTTCAGAGTCAAAGGTCAAGGTCACTTGTAGCAATTATTAAAATCTTCTTGACACACAAAGGTGCAATGTTCAAGAATGATGACTGGCATGTGTATTTTTGGTGTAATCTATCCCCTGTTGTAGATTTTTCCACCCAACCATTTTCTAAATTAATACCAACTTCCTACAGCTGACACAGTCATGTTTTCAGTGGATAGCTCTTGTAAAACGATTTTTGCTGTGTTCTTTCTTCAAAATGACAATTCTAAGAATAATTCTCCTACTTTAACACTTTCCCTCCTGTAAAGGACTTTTGAAAACAGTGTGGAAAGGAGAGATTGCTTATAGCCATCAACTTCTCCTTTTGCTACAATGTAACTGTTTTCAGTGATTATACTTTCATTTATAGTTTTTTTCCATATTTTTGCCAAGATGTTTAAAAAGTTGACTGCTTCAGATTTTTTTAATGTTAAAAAGTGTTTATATCATAATTTACACAGTTTCAAACAGTGCTTACGCCCTATATAGATTTGGAAATCCACAGGTCTTGGGATTAAAAGGTTATTTCATCAATGCAACAGAGTTTAACCCTTTTGATACCCAAATGCATATATGCATCTGACGGAAGTGCAGCAGTCAACTGATATAAGCATGTTGCGGGAAAAGGAGAACTTTTAAAATCTATTTAAAAATTAGTTTTTACATATATACACTGTAAACTCATTACAACACTGTACTTGGGAGCTAAGCGATATTAACAGGTTTAAATTGATAACGCTGTTCCAAAAATCCGCCGAGTCATTACCCTACCCACCCGTTTATAATGCATACACTAATTCAATTGCAAAGAGAGAGTGTTTCTGGCTAAAACAAGCTTGCAAGATATATTTACCTGTTTCTTTGACATTTGAAAGATGTATCAGGGCTCGAATTTAAGCTCGCATTCTCGCGAATTGCAAGTGCAAATTTCAATTTGCGTGGTGAGATTTCAGGCACCAGCATATTATTGCGAGTGAAATGTTTGGACCAAATGATACGCATTTCTAATCATTTTTAGCTCACCAGAGCACAAAGTGCTCGAGGTGAGTTTTTGTGATAGCCTTTTGTCCGTCGTCCGTCGTCAACATTTGCCTGTTAACACTCTATAGGCAACATTTTGAATCCAATCTTCATGAAAGTTTATCAGAACATATATCTCCATAAAATCTAGGCCAAATTCGAAACTGGGTCATGTCGGGTCAAAAACTAGGTCACTAGGACCAATTTAAGGAAAATCTTGTTAACACTCTTGAAGCCACATTTTTGGCTTGAGCATGTTGAAACTTTGTCAGAATGTTTGTCTTAGTGATATCTAGGCCAAATTTGAATATAGGTCAAGTCGGGTCAAAAACTAGGTCACTAGGCTAAATTAAAGGAAAATCTTGTTAACACTCTGGAAGCCGCAATTTTGACTTGAGCATGTTGAAACTTTGTGAGAATGTTTGTCTTAGTGATATCTAGTCCAAGTTTGAATATAGGTCATGTTGGGTCAAAAACTAGGTCACTAGGCCAAATTGAAGGAAAATCTTTTTAACACTCTGGAAGCCGCATTTTTGGCTTGAGCATGTTGAAACTTTATCAGAAAGATTGTCTTGATGATATCTAGGCCAAGTTCGAATATTGGTGATGTTGGGTCAAAAACTAGGTCACTAGGCCAAATTGAATGAAAATCTTGTTAACACTCTGGAAGCCACATTTTTGGCTTGAGCATGTTGAAACTATGTCGGAAAATTTGACTTAGTGATATCTAGGTCAAGTTCAAATATGGGTCATGTCCTGAAGGTCAAAAACTAGGTCACAATGCCAAATTTAAGGAAAATCTTGTTAACACTCTGGAAGCCACATTTTTGGCTTGAGCATGTTGAAACTATGTCGGAAAATTTGACTTAGTGATATCTAGGTCAAGTTCAAATATGGGTCATGTCCTGAAGGTCAAAAACTAGGTCACAATGCCAAATTTAAGGAAAATCTTGTTAACACTCTGGAAGCCACATTTTTGGCTTGAGCATGTTGAAACTTTGTCAGAATATTTGTCTAAGTGATAGCTAGGCCAAGTTTGAATATGGGTCATGTCAGGTGAACAACTAGGTCACTAGGCCAAATTTAAGGAAAATCTTGTTAACACTCTTGAAGCCGCATTTTGAACTTGAGCATGTTGAAACATTATCAGAAAGTTTGTCCTGATGATATCTAGGCCAAGTTCGAATATGGGTCATGTCATGTCAAAAACTAGGTCACTAGGCCAAATTTAAGGGAAATCTTGTTAACACTCTGGAAGCCACATGTTTGGCTTGAGCATGTTGAAAGAATATTTGTCTTGATGATATCTAGGGTAAGTTCGAATATGGGTCAGGTCAGGTCAACAACTAAGTCACTAGGTTAACACTATAGAGATTGCATTTTTGACTTGAGCAGCTTGAAATTTTGTCAGAAAGTTTGTCTTGATGATATTGCCATTGGCGCTGAAAGAGTTATAAATGTCTTAAATAGCCCATTCTCAGGTGAGCGATTCCAGGGCCTCATGGCCCTCTGGTTCTTTTACAGGGTTATTTCTTTGACAATTTGCGGTAATTGCAGTGAACTTTCGAGATTTACCGATTGGCTGGGAGTATACTTTCAGTTTTGCCTATTTCCTTTAGAAATGCCTATTCAACAACCTTAATATTGATGACGTTTACTGCATACATTTGGGCTAAATAGTTTTAATTTACATATCGCAAATACGATTTGGCTGAAATAGTCACATGTATATTTTGAGTTTCCCAAGTTGTATTCACTACGGAGATCGAAGAAATGGATGACATCCAGACAAAATTGTGCGCAATTTTCAGAATTGGTTGTTTGTTACTTTATGAAGTTTGAAATTGAGCTTGTTTGTATGTCACGCAATGACCAGACTCATTCAATTAAAGTTGTATCAGTTTGCAAGGTGACTGAACACAATAAGCGTAATGCACAAATAATAATTACACCCGATATTGATTTTTTTATCTGTCTATTGTTGTAATATTGAAAGTATTATATGCAAACAGACGCTCAATAACGATATCGATTTTTCTTTTACCTGTCTATTGTTGTAATGTTGTAATGTTGAACAAAGCGTTATGCAAACATGTGGATTAACGTGATTGTTCAGTAATGGAGATCTATTACTCGAATCATATTTTGGTGTTTCAAACGTTTGAAATGCACTAAAATTCAGGAGCCAAGCAAGACCAGCGTTATACCGAGAAGAGCGGTAAAACAGAGGGCGTTATAGAGGGTTGCCAGTGTACTAAGATAATATCCTTATATTCCTAAGACTTTGTTCAGTGATAACTGCTGTAGATTGCCTCTATGTTGCAAAGAGTTAATTGTGTCTTGTACTGAATCCTTAAAATGTAGTTTGTTACAACAAACATTGTCAATCCAAGGTAGTGAGTACTAAACTCAGCTTGTCAAATTTCTCCAAAGATTAACAAAAGTCATTGCGATCTGTATATTTTGTCTCCTGTTTTGATGAGTACAGGTGTGCAAAGAAACACACGGTTATCTGGCATCTCAAGCAGTCGGCTTTTTAGCTCACCTGAGCTTTTTATTGTGATCGCCTTTTGTCCGGCGTCCATTGTGCGTCAACTTCTTCTCCTCAGTAACCAGTGGGTCAATTGGGATGAAACTTCACAGAAAGCATCCTCGCAATGACCTCACCAGATTTCCTTCAAATTTTTGGGATCCATGCAGAATTCTGGTTTCCATGGCAACAAAATGAAAAAAAACTCCAAATTCTTCTTCTCCCAAACTGGTTGGCAGATTTTCAAATAATTTTGTAGAAATGTTTCTTGGATGACCCTCTGTCAGATATTCCTTCAAGCCATGTTGATTGGTCGAAAAACATGGCCGCCAGGGGGGCGGGGCTATTTTGCCTTATGTGGCTATAGTGAAAACTTAAAAAATCTTCTCCTCCGAAAGTGTTAGGCCGATTTTCAAGTAATTTTGTAGAAATGTTCCACTATCAGATTCCTTCAAGCCATGTTGATTGGTCGAAAAACATGGCCGCCAGTGGGCAAGGCTATCAAAGTTGATTGGTTGGAAAATATGGCCGCCAGGGGGCTTATAAGCTTATTAGCTTATAAAGCTAAAGTGAAAAAAAAAAAATCAGGTGAGCAATCCAGGGCCATCATGGCCCTCTTGTTGAAAACATAGTGACAAAGAATAGCAATTTCTCCTTTTGCCACAATGATTTCCATTTTATCCATTCAATTATAGAGATTTTCTTTTTTTTGGCAAAATATGTTTAAGTCTGCTGCAGAAATGTTGTATGAGGGAAGGGTTAAAAGACTAATAAAAATGTAACCGAGTGTGAGTTGTATATTCCATTTCAGTACCATGAGGAGTTGGCCAAGATGATACCTTGGGATCCCAAACTGATGGTTATGAATATAGATGGAGCCTTTGTGTTGAACAGGAAAACCTTTGATATACGGTTCAATGAACCTGGCTACAGTTTCCCTGTCGTCATGCAACTCTGGAGGTTTAAAGGGTTTTTCAAAGAAAACCTTGAACTGCAGCATTTTCCAGTTGATGTTCAGGTAATAAAGATTGTATATAATTCTCTGCAAATGATTTATGTTTATGTTTTGGTACAAATTAGGGAGCATTTCAGTATGTATTTCTTGCTTTCTGGTTTGTTTTTGAGAAATGATAACTTTTGGATAATATCCTAATTAAGATTTAATAGCCATTCTCTGTAAGCATTTGCACTCTCATATAGGGAGTGTGGCACGCATGGTCACGGATTTTGTTCAAACTTCACACATTTTCTCAACTTGATGAAAGAAATGGAAAATGGCAAAAAAAACTTTGCTATGGACTTTGGTTGCCATAGCAACCGGCTCTCGTTTTTTATAGGACTGATTTCAATGGGAAATCCACTAAATTTTCCAATCAGTTTTTAGCATAAATGAAGATATATATGCAAAAGTTCATATTTTCTACCAAAAGTCATCATTTGATGAAGGAAATTAAGTAGAAAACATTTAATTATCAAATTGTTAAATGTGGTCCCAAACCCTTCTTTGCAAATGGTGTTTTTTACGGGGAAAAAGAACACTTTTTTGCCATTTTTTGAATGGTTATAACAATTTAATGCGTTCATATGAATACAAATGAACAATGGATGCATGAAGGTCAACATCTCTTCTCACAAGAAATGAAAAAAAAGCTATGGGGAACAGTGCCTCTAAAATTAGTTACCATGGATACAAAATGTATCATTTTAAAATTCAAAAAAAAAAAAAGAAAAATTGTTTAATGTTTATTTAAATATTGCCAGCATGTGGGTTAAAAAAAATGGATCATATTTTCTACCAAAAGTCATCATTTGATGAAAGAAATTAATTAGAAAACAATTGATTATCAAATTGTTAAATGTGGTCCCAAACCCTTCTTTGAAATGGTGTTTTTTACGGGGAAAAAGAACACTTTTTTGCCATTTTTTGAATGGTTATAAAAATTTAATGCGTTCATATGAATACAAATGAATAATGGATGCATGAAGGTCAACATCTCTTCTCACAAGAAATGAAAAAAAGCTATGGGGAACAGTGCCTCTAAAATTAGTTACCATGGATACAAAATGTATCATTTTAAAATTAAAAAAAAAAAAAAAAAAAGATTTTGTTTAATGTTTATTTCAATATTGCCAGCATGTGGGTTAAACAAAATGGATCATATTTTCTACCAAAAGTCATCATTTGATGAAGGAAATTAAGTAGAAAACAATTGATTATCAAATTGTTAAATGTGGTCCCAAACCCTTCTTTGCAAATGGTGTTTTTTACGGGAAAAAAGAACACTTTTTTGCCGTTTTTTGAATGGTTATAAAAATTTAATGCGGCCATATGAATACAAATGAACAATGAATGCATGAAGATCAACATCTCTTCTCACAAGAAATGAAACAAGAGGGCCAAGATGGCCCTAAATCGATCACCTAATTGATAGTAAATTAGTAGCAAATATCTGGGAAAATGTTATCATGGAGTGCAAATGAAACTGCAAAGGAGTGGACGATTCTCAAGAAACAGCTTATCAGTAAAGGCCATTTATATCTTGAAATCTAACAAGAACTTTAATAAGAATGGAATTATAAAGTTTTTGACATTTTGCACCTTTCCTGATGCCGGCTTGCTGCCCTGTTTTTCAACGAAATCAATATGGCTTCAACAGTTTATTTAGAGGGTCACTTAAGGAACATTTCTACCAAATTATCTTGCAATCGCACAAGTAGATTATGGAGGAAAAGGATTTTAAAATTTGGGTATTTTTCTCACTTTCTGATGCCGCAGCAACCAAAGTTCTCAATGGAATTTAAATCTTTGAACAATTTTGAAAGAGGACCACCAAAGGAACATTCTTGTGATGTTTTATGGAAATTGGTCTATTGGAATGGTAGGAGTTGGTTGTCATTTGTAGATAAAAGTTCAATTTACCCCTTTTGTGATGACGCCTGGTTGATATGATTGTGTAACCAATCAAAACGGCTTAAACAAATTAAATAGAGGATCATTACAGTAAGATTCGAATTATATTTTCTTAAAATCAGACAAACACTTTCATAAAAATGGAATTTTCAAATTTTGGTCATTTTACCCCTTTTCTGATGCCGCCTGACTGCCATGTTTTTCGCTCACTCAGTATGGCTTGAACAATTTTTATAGAGGGTCACCCAAGGAACATTTCTACCAACTTATATCTGAATCTGACAGGCAGATTCGGAGGAGAAGATTTTTAAAGTTCGGACATTTTGTCCCCTTTCTGATGCCGCAGCAACCAAAGTTCTCATTGGAATTTTAATTTTTGAACAATTTTGAAAGAGGACCACCAAAGGAACATTCCTGTGATGTTTTGTGGAAATTGGTCTATTGGAATGGTAGGAGTTGGTTGTCATTTGTAGCTAAAAGTTCAATTTACCCCATTTGTGATGACGCCTGGTTGCTATGATTGTGTAACCAATCAAAACGGCTTAAACAAATTAAATAGAGGATCATTACAGTAACATTCGTATTATATTTTCTTAAAATCAGACAAGCACTTTCATAAAAATGGAATTTTACAAATTTTGTCATTTCGCCCCTTTTTTGATGCCGCCTGACTGCCATGTTTTTCGCCTAATCAGTATGGCTTGAACAATTTTTATAGAGGGTCACCCAAGGAACATTTCTACCAAATTATATTCAGAGGAGAAGATTTTTAAAGTTTGGACATTTTGTCCCTTTTCTGATGCCGCAGCAACCAAAGTTCTCAATGGAATTTAAATCTTTGAACAATTTTGAAAGAGGTCAACCAGAGGAACAGTCCTGTGATGTTTCACGGAAATTGTCAAAACAGGCCCGCTCAGCCTCTTTATCATTCAATGTGAAGAAGGTTATTAGATGCACAAGTTTTCCTTATTTTAAAGTAATAGGTTTGATAGTTTCCATGTAAGTGACCTAAACGCAAAAATTAACCAACACCGCCAATTCTCAAAATTAACCAAAATTCATCAAAATTTATGTTTTTTACATAAAAAAACAGACAACACTCAGCATCTTTAGCATACAATGTGAAGAAAGGTATTAGACGAACAAGTTTCAAAGAATTAGGTTTGATAGTTTCCATGTAAGTGACCTAAACGTAAAACTTAACCAACTATGTCCAATTCTCAAAATCGACAAAAATACATCAAAAATGATGTTTTTTACCCCCAAAAAGGCTACACTTAGCATCTTCAGCATACAATGTGAAGAAGAGTATTAGATGAACAAGTTTTCCAAGTTTCAAAGTGTTAGGTTTGATAGTTTTCATGTAAGTGACCTAGACCTAAACGCAAAACTTAACCAACGCCGCCGACGACGACGAAGACGACTACGACGATCAAGTGACGACAATAGCTCGTCTTTTTTTCCCCAAAAAATCAGACGAGCTGAAAATCAAAATAGAAGGATTAGTTAGTGATAACAAAAAAAATCAGACGAGCTAAAAATCAAAATAGAAGGATTAGTTAGTGATATAAAACATGGAAAATTGTAATCTTCGAACAAAGTGTTATCATTAGTTGTTATGATTCAAATAAAGAAGTATATTATTTTACATGTCAAGTTGGGTGACGCATTTTATACGTGAAAGTAATGTTCATCATTATTTGTATTAATGTATAATATATTTTTAAGAAAAAACACGAATACACTATCATAAACCCCGATAGACAACTTATTTATGAAATACTATTGGAAAAAAAGCATTCGTTTTTAGCCAATAAAAACAGGTACAGGTACAGCAAAAGTATGCAAAAAAATTGAAGGGTTTAACCCTTTCCCTCATACGACAATTATGCAGCAGACGACTTTGACCATATTTTGACAAATGGTATTAGGAAAGTCCTTGGTTATACATCTGATAATTATCTGTTCATGTAGGTTCGAATGTTCAGCGTCAGTGATTATGAACCTAGAGTCACATGTTCGATCCAAAAGTGCCCCGCACCAATTATGGTGGAGTACCCTTGGGCAAGGTACATTTCCTTGCATAGTACTGGTTTGTTTGCCAAGGGATCACAAACAAGTGAATTGATGCTGTGATATTACTGAAATAATGTTAAAACGGCTCAAAACCCCGATAAAACAAAAATCTAAAATTCCAAGGGAGGTAATTCATGTTTTTTTATTTTTCTAAATAACTAAGGGAGGTAATTTGTATTTTTTGGTGATGAGGTATTTTAAAAAAACTCAACTTTGCACACTGTTTCCATGGCAACAGGGTAATATTTGGAATTTCTAATACTATTTTTCTGAATAGTTCACTGATGGCAACATGTGGAATAAGTTTAAGCAATATCCGTGACTATGCGTGCCGAAAAAGTTTAAATGCTTACAGAGAATAGCTATTAAACGTTGTATTTATTTCACCTACTCCTGCAACAGTAAACAATGGTAAACATCGCCCTTTTTAGCTCACCAATGCACGAAGTGCAAGGTGAGCTTTTGTGATCGCTCACCGTCCGTCGTCGTTGTAGTCGTCGTCCGTCCGTTCACATTTTCCTACAACGACTTCTCCTACACCAATTAACCAAATTCAAAATAATTTTACAGGAATGTTCCTTGGGTGGATTTCTTTCAAACTTGTTCAAAGAATTCTATTCCATGCAGAACTTTGGCTGCCTCGACTGAAAGTAGAAGGCCCATGCCTTTGATATTTGGTATGTAGCATCATCTAGTGAACCTCTACCAAGATTGTTCAAATTATAGCCCTGGGGTCAAAAATGACCCCTCCCCGGGGGGGTCACTTGTTTAACATAGACTCATATAGGGGAAAAACTTCAAAAATCTTCTTGTCTAAAAGTAGAAGGCCCATGCCTTTGATATTTGGTATGTAGCATCATCTAGTGGACCTCTACCAAGATTGTTCAAATTATAGCCCTGGGGTCAAAAATGACCACTCCTCGGGGTCACTTGTTTAATATAGACTCATATAGGGGAAAAACTTTAAAAATCTTCTTGTCTAAAAGTAGAAGGGCCATGCTTTTGATATTTGGTATGAACCATCATCTAGTGAACCTCTACCAAGATTGTTCAAATTATAGCCCTGGGGTCAAAAATGACCCCTCCTCGGGGGTCACTTGTTTTACATAGACTCATATAGGGGATTTTTTTTTAAAAATCTTCTTGTCTAAAAGTAGAGGGCCCAGGCCTTTGATATTGGGTATGTAGCATCATCTAATGGACCTTTACCAAGAGTGTTCAAATTAGAGCCCTGGGGTCTATTGTTTTACATAGACTCATATAGAGAAAAAACTTTAAAAATGTTCTTGTCTAAAAGTAGAGGCCCCAGGCCTTTGATATTTGGTATGTAGCATCATCTAGTGGACCTCTACCAAGATTGTTCAAATTTTAGCCCTGGGGTCAAAAATGACCCCTCCTCGGGGTCACTTGTTTAATATAGACTCATATAGGGGAAAAACTTTAAAAATCTTCTTGTCTAAAAGTAGAAGGGCCATGCTTTTGATATTTGGTATGAACCATCATCTAGTGAACCTCTACCAAGATTGTTCAAATTATAGCCCTGGGGTCAAAAATGACCCCTCCTCGGGGGTCACTTGTTTTACATAGACTCATATAGGGGATTTTTTTTAAAAAATCTTCTTGTCTAAAAGTAGAGGGCCCAGGCCTTTGATATTGGGTATGTAGCATCATCTAGTGGACCTTTACCAAGAGTGTTCAAATTAGAGCCCTGGGGTCTATTGTTTTACATAGACTCATATCTATAGAGAAAAAACTTTAAAAATCTTCTTGTCTAAAAGTAGAGGCCCCAGGCCTTTGATATTTGGTATGTAGCATCATCTAGTGGACCTCTACCTAGTTTGTTCAAATTTTAGCCCTGGGGTCAAAATTTACCCCTTGTTTTACATAGACTCATATAGGGAAATTTTTTAAAAAGTCTTCTTGTCTGAAAGATATTTGGTATGTAGCATCATCTAGTGGACCTCTACCAAGCTTGTTCAAATTATAGCCCTGGGGTCAAAATGGCCCCACTCCGGGGGTCACTTGTTTTTCATAGACTCATATACAGAAAAATCTTTAAAAATCTTCTTGTCTAAAAGTAGAAGGTCAAGGCCTTTGATATTTGGTATGTATCATCATTGTGGACCTCTACCAAGATTGTTCAAATTATAACCCTGGGGTCAAAAATTACCCCTCCCTGGGGGTCACTTGTTCTCCATAGACTCGTAGAGAATTTTTTTTAAAAATCTTCTTGTATAAAAGAAGAGGCCCCAACATTTGATTTTTGGTATGTAGCATCATCTAGTGGACCTCTACCAACTATGTTCCAATTATAGCCATGGGATAAAAAATGAGCCCTCCCCGGGGGTCACTTGTTTTACATAGATAGGAAAAAACTTTAAAAATCTTCTTGTCTAAAAGATATTTGATATGTAGCATCATCTAGTGGACCTCTACCAAGATTGTTCAAATTATAGCCCTGGGGTCAAAAATGACCCCTCCCCGGGGGGTCACTTGTTTTCATAGACTCATATAAAGGAAAGAACACTTTTTAAATTTGATTAAATCAGGTGAGCGATATAGGACCATCATGGTCCTCTTGTTTTGACATGTTCTTAAATGTTTATGGACTAGACACTTCTGAGGAGCAAACAATGTAGCTAAAGACTAAACTTCATGAACATGCACAGATCATTGTCTATGTTTTTTGAAACTAGTTAAAAAGTCTTGTGTAGCACAATCAATTATTATATAAATTTTGTTTGAAGTTACAAACAACTTTTAATAAAAATAATTGAACTAGAATGATATAAACACCTGATCTTTTTTTGAAAATGTAAGGAAAATAGCATGTATAACATTATTTGTGTGTCAAGGAATGCAATGTTATCAGACTCAATCTTTGAGTTACATTTCAGTAAATTGTATGTGTGGATATATATATTATAAGGATCTGTAAGTTTTATTCATTCATGAGCACCAAAAAGGTTGACAAAGCCTATCTTAAAAATTATACTTCTGATGATCACTTAGTGGAATGAATTTTTATCTTATACAGAAACAAATATTTATCCTATACACTTCGCAGCCTGTCCTGATGAATTTCTCTGAGGACCATTTTTAAGTCTATTGTGCTCATCTTTGAAATTTGCCACATGTAAACACCTTTTGATGCTTCTGCAGAAGACTATTTTTAAAACCATTTTGGCAAAAGGATAATTACATAAAATAAGAAATTTCTTCTTTTGCAACAACAGTGTTTTCAGCTCTATTCAATAATCATATCTTTATTTATACAGATTTTCATAATTTGCCTAAGTGTTTTCCAAGTTGTCTGCCACTGATTTGTTGAATGTAGGCATTAGTTAAAGACAATATATATTTAGATCAGGCTGACATTGATGTGCAGGATGATCTCTAGCTAGACTTGTCACACAACAAACTATGACTGGGGTTGTCTGGTTGAGGCTTTTATCAATTTTACTCTCGCACCAGGATCTTACAATATCCATATCAACAGAGCGACCAGATAAAGAAGTACAACTAATTGAAGACCAGACTGCTCTAAGTTCAGTGAATACGGAAGCTTTCATGGATCAAGAATGGAATTTGTATAAGCATACAGAGACTTTCAGAGATATTACAACAGTAGAGTACTGTAGCTCCACAGTTCATCCCATCTTACATATACAATGTAGGGTGGCTAGAAAGATGGGCTACTTTGTCTGGAATATTATTTTCATTATGGTATGTAATATAATAGATGTGAATTCACAGAAATTGTTGGTGAGTTGATCTATGTTAGATATCAATTACAGCCCATCTGGCTATTTATAGAATTAGAACTTGGGAAAAATAATAATTTATGAAATTAAATCCACACCTTAGTTTTATTTTAAAGTCATCTGATATGTTGTTTTTATAACTCTTCAAAACTGAAGAAACTAGAACTATCACTGAATGTGATTAATACCCTCGAGCGTCGCCCTGATAGGAAAGGTAGTGGAATATTAAGAAAGCCCAACTTAAATTCAAACTTGTAGTTGTAAAGATAATCTCCGAACAAGAAAAAGTAAGAAAGTGCGATGAAAATTATTCTACGAACAAATAAATGTAACAAAGGGCAATAAATCTGTAATAAGCTAAAATAGATTTATGGTTCTTGTTCACTACACTTCCTCTCAATGTGTTGTATCATAGTATGAAGTTTCATTAAATTCCATCAAGTAGTTTTGAAATTATTCTAGGCTCAACAAAATTTAACAAAGGGCAATAACTCTGTTACTATATAAATTAGAGTTATGGTTCGTGTACACTGCACTTCCTCTCATTGTGCTCTACCATTGTATGAAGTTTTATTAGATTCCATTTATAAGTTATTAAGTAATTCTCCGGACAAGAAAAAGTAACAAAGGGCAATAACTCTGTAATAAGGTAAAGTATAGTTATGGTTCCTGTACACCGCACTTCCTCTCAACGTGTTGTATCATTGTATGAAGTTTTATTAAATTCCAACAATTAGTTTAAAGGTTATGCTCCGGACAAGGAAAATCGCAACGGACCAACGGGTGACTCCAATATTCCCCCTCTTATCTTTGTTTATCGGGGGAATAATAAACAACAACTTGAAAATGTGGACAAAAATAACCAATAACATGTTTAGGAAGTTAAAGGCAACTCACAATGTGGTTATATAGAAAAGAGTAATCTCCTGATGAGTACCATTATTCATAACAAAATGTTATGTATATATATTAGGGATGGCAACGAATATTCGAATATTCGAATACTATATCATGATCGAATATTCGATAAAAATCAGAAGTATTCATGATATATTTATATATTTAAATCAAATTTGACGATACTTGAAATATTTACCCATGCTTTGTTGTTGTTTAAAACTGCAAGTAAAGGGTTACCGATGGTCAATGTTACGCATGTTGTATAAGGTGTCAATACTGTAGATAACATGTCAAACTGATAATCCTTGCTTTAGGCTATTAAAGTGATCGATACAATACTGATGGTTTCGTTCCAAAACTCCGTAACTTCAACTTAGATAGCATGTAGTTACGTTTTTATTTAATTATATATTAATCACACAAATCCGTTGGTTTGGCTGTGCAATTATCCGATTACATATTTAAGTTTTTTAGCAATCCGGTGCTTGGAATATTTTGTTCCCATTTTCAACAGTATTTCAGTTATAAAACAGCAAGAGAAAAGTTTAATTGCTGCTAATGGGCAGTGCCACATTTCTACCCAAATAACGACATCCACCCTTCAAGAGGGTTCATGTCCAATTTGTCATGTTTTTAAAAGATTTGAGAATTGGGAACATTTCATGTCATTTTCAACAGTATTTCAGTTTTATACATGGTTATCAGAACTACATGCTTCATACAAAAATACATTAAGCAAGTGATCAATTAATTGAAATCTGAGAACTTTACTGACAAATTTTTCAATTACATTGTTTTCTTTCAAATTCACGGGTTGAACAAACAAAAATGTAAATGCAAGTCCTGGAACTTGAACAAAATAAGACAACAGAAAGATCACTTTACGGTAAAAAAAGTATTGATAAACTCTTTTTTGGCGAAGCATGCACTTATGGGTCGAATATTCGAATATTCGAATACTTTGTGATCGAATATTCGAATACTAATTTTGGTATTCGTTGCCATCCCTAATATATATGTATGTTACAAGAACTGTCAGATGTCATCATTGCATGACCTTTTTAGATTAAAATTTGAAATAAATAAAAAATGGGAAAGCTAAAGTTACAGTTCTTGAACACTGCATTTCTAGCAGTGATATTTATAAATGCATGTTTTAGTTAGATAGGAATTATGCTCTATCCTATGAATTGTTCATGCATACAAAAGGATGACCAAAATCTTTTTGATGTCTGCAGAGTATGATTATTGCTTGTAATTATTAACCCTTTCCCTCATATAGACGCTTTCTGACGCCTCTGCAGCAGACAGCTTTTTGAAAACATAGTGACAAATGAAGATATTGCTCAAAACAAGCAATTTCTCCTTTTACCACAATGTTTTCCACTTATAGTCATAGGTTATCCATTCAATTATAGAGATTTTCTATTTGTTGACAAAATATGTTCAAAGTCGTCTGCTGCAGATTGGTTGTATGTGGGAAAGGGTTAAATGAGCTGTTTCTAGTAAGAACAACAACAAACAATCATATATTTGTTACCCATGTAATTCTGGATCAATCTTTGCAGTCTGATCTAGAGTTTCATCATTTACCGATTAATAGCAACAGCTTTAAACAGACAAGGCACAATGTGTATTTGGATCTGAGTTCATGGATGCCCAGATTGATCTTTATCTACACATTTCACAAATAGGCTTTTGTTACTTTTTCTAGAACACAGCTTTATTTGCTTTTTTTCAGTTGCTTATCATCAGTTTGACTTTCGCTGCATATACAATTGAATATGGCACTGCTGATAGAATAACTGTGACAATAACCTTGTTCCTTACTGCTGTGGCTTTCAAACTGGTTGTGAAACAAAGCCTTCCAACTATTTCCTACCTTACTTATTTGGTAACTATACCTTTTTTTGTATGTGAATTATGCATGTATACATGTGTATATATATACTAGACCTTCTCATAGTATATTCTTTCTATTGACAGCTTTGAATAATTAAAAACCAATCATTCTAAATATCATTCTTTATTTAACAAGTAACACAATATCTGATTGACTAAACCATATGGTACTGCTTATCAGAAATTGGGTTACATTGGAAATTTAAATACAATTCAAAGTTAGAATAGTACTAAATTTAGAAGAGTTAATGAATTCAGACCCTGATCCTCATTCAAATCTTAAAAAGAAAATTGTGTGGATGCGCAGATCTTAACAATATGTCCCAAGTTATTTTACAAGAGCTTGTTGATTTATGTCACATAATTGATATATTTCAAATACTGCTGTCCAACTTAGATTCAAGTATTAAGATATTTCACTAACATTTTTGATACTTGAACTTATGATTAAAATGAGCATGATCACTACACTTATTCTGTATTAAATGGAATAATTTGACAGCTTTTGAACTTTTGTTTATGGAAGGAAAGGCAGTAGAATGAAACGATGAAATTTGATAAATATATCCTATACAATTGTTCTTAAAACTCTTCTCTTCATATTGATAGTTAACCCTTTCTCTCATACGACAATTCTGCAGCAGACGACTTTGAACATATTTTGTCAAATAATGGAAAATCTCTATAATTGAATGGATAACCTATGACTAAAAGTGGAAAACATTGTGACAAAAGGAGATTTTGCATGTTTTGTGCAATTTCTTCTTTTGTTACTATGTTTTCAAAAAGCCTTCTGCTGCAGAGGCGTCAGAAAGCATCTATATGAGGTAAAGGGTTGACATAAATCATTACTCTCTTTTCAGGATATCTATGTAATAGCGTCTTTAATATTCCTTGGCCTTCAGGTCACACAGAATGCTTGTATGAATTCCATGAATAATTTCATGTCTGTGGCCGATGTGAAGTACAATGATAAACTGTCCATGGTGTTCATGGCATCGTTGCTCTTCTTTTTCCATGTCTTCTTCGCCTTGTACATTTACTGGACTGTAAGTACAATACATTCTACTTTATCCTTCCCACATGCAGATGCATTTTGACTTTTGAAAACATTGTCTTCTTATATCACCATATTTTCAAACTCTATTAAATAATTATGCCCCCTTCGAAGAAGAGGGGTATATTGCTTTGCACATGTCGGTCCGTCAGTAGATCAAAGCTTGTCCGAGTGATAACTCAACAACGCCTGGACCTATGGTCTCAAACTTGACATGGAGGCTGAGGGTGACCAGTAGATGACCCCTATTGATTTTGAGATCATTGGGTCAAAGGTCAAGGTCACTGACCTTGAACCTGAAAAGCTTGTCTGAGTGATAAGTCGACATTGCCTGCACCCATGTCCCTTAAACTTGACATGGAGGCTGGGGGTGACCAGTAGATGACCCCTATTGTGAGGCCATCATGTGAAAGGTCAAGGTCACAGTGACCAAGCTTGTCCGAGTGATAACTAACCAATGCCTGGAGCTTTAGCCCTCAAACTTGACTTGGAGGTTGGGCCTGACCAGTAGATGACCCCATATGAACCATAATGTTTGACAAACATTTGTTATACTCTGATTTATAAACATTTCATAAATAGATTCCAAATGTTTGCCTAGATGTTTTCAAAGCTGTCTGGTGAGGATGTGTAATACAGTCAAATCTGTGGCAAATACCACCTTTGTTTAGCAACTCCCTGTATATAGTAGCCACACTTTTGATTTACCAATTACTCATTTTCTGCATATATGACCCTGTAACTGAAGACCACCTGTGAACAAAGACCAGATTGTTCTCTTCCCATGGGTGGTCTTTGAACACAGGTTGGACTGTATATCGGAACAGGTTAGTTTCAAACCTTATGATTTGCATTTATAAGGTTTGAAATAAACCCGTTCCCACATATCATTCTTCTGAATTTAAAAAGCATACATGTATCAAATTGTGGCATTAATTTTTGTCACCTCAGAATAAAGATGTCACTGTATTTTCATTTTGTATCCAAAAGTCATGTCAATATATTTTTGTGCACATTGAAGAATGACTTGCCTCTGGTGAAAAAGGAGTATTGTTGCGGAAAGAAAGGAAATACCAGCAGGGAAGATCTGAAATTAAAACTGAATATGTATTAATGTCTTTACAAAATCTTGAAGGATGGTTTTCCTGACTTAACGACAAATGTAAGCAAAGCGCCGATGGCACAGTAGTGGCAATTGTGTAGAAAATCCTGCAAAGTAACAAGCAGTATTTCGGCTTGCTAATTGACGCTAGAACGTACAGACGTGTCTTACTTGTACACTGCATTAAATCGAGTCCTTTAAACCTTTGTAAACCAGTCTTATCATCTAGACGCTTTCATATATTGCAACAACTACAAAGTAAAGAGTTTATAATATTGTGATTTAAGAATAATCGATAACCATTCTCGAGAGCTATTTATAGAACCTTTTGGAATTTCCATTTTGGTGAGGTGTTTTGAGAGTACTTTGCATGGCAGATAGAACGCGCAATGATATTTATTATCTGCCCAAACATGAAGAAAGATAATATTTACATAATTTAACTGTATGTAGATCTATAATATCTCAATAAATCTCAAATCTTAGTATCAATCCGATACCAAAGTATCACCGACATGATTATTTTTAATCGTGTCTCTGCATCACTGATGGAACTATATATTTGGCGGTTTAACGGATGTAGGTTAATTGGTTTGCAGTAAGGAATAAAAAGTCAACAGGCTGTTCAAAACTGACTATGTAATTCTTTTCGTTGTTGTTGTTTCTGTTAGCATTGTGGCGATTGTCAAACCAATCGCCACAAAAATGGTAGTTGTGGCTTCACTCTTTCGTATAGATTGTGTAAATGGCATTACCACTGATGAACTTGTACCAATATCAGAACAAAATTTTCAAGTAGTACTGGAAATAATGTTCTTACTGCCATTTAACGCTGTTAGAAAATCATCTGAGGTACAGTTTATAATTATTCATGAGATTTGTTTTATATTTAACAGGCATCTAAACGAAGGAGAATTATGGAAGAGAAGGACAAAGTTTACGCTGTAAGTATATTAATCCTCTTAATATAGTGCTCAATGGTAGCTATTGTGATTGACTTTTGTCTTATCTTTCGTCGCCAACAATTTGCTTCTCGGCCAAGTTAGAATATGTATCACTTTTTCAGATTTTGTCTTGATGGTATCTAGACCAAGTTTGAATTTGAGTCATGTCAACTCAGAAACTAGTTTTGTTGGGGTTTTACACTGTTTTCAACATTTTCTCAAGTTATATCATGGCAACAGTTCACTTATTCATGATCCCTGGGTAAACAAACCATTACTAGGCTATAAAATGTGCCTTGCCCAAGGGCACTCCACCATGACCACTGCGACTGGGGATTGAACACTGGAAGCACCATTCAAAATCCCTGAGGCTAACTCCTCAGCTACGGTGGTTTCCTGGGTCAGAAACTTGATCACTAGGCCAATTTTAAGAAAAATCCTGTGGACACTCTAGAGGCCGCATTTTTAGCTTAATAAGAATGGTGAAGCTGTATCAGAATGCTTGTCTTGATGATATCTATGCCAAGTTTGAAAATTAGTCATGTTTTTTAAAAAAAAAAAAGAAGGTTACTAAGCCTAGTTCAAGAAACATCTTGTGGACACTTTAAAGGCAGCATTTTTTACTTTAAATGCTATAACACATTGTCAGATTGTTTGTCTGGGAGATATTAGGCAGAGTTCATATATGGGTCATATCATGTCGAAATCTAGGTCACAAGGCAAATTTTAAGAAAACTCTTCTGTACTCTTTTTGTCACATTTTTAACTTGAGCATTGTGAAACTTTGTGAGTATGTTTGTTTTGATGATATTTGGGGCAAGCTTGTATATGGATCATGTCAGGTTGAGAACTAGGTCAGAAGGTTAAAGGGACTGAACACCATAATGGTCCAAAATCGTTATATTTTATACTTATTCTAATTAATCCATAATACGTCGATATATATGTAACGGAATGTTGTAGAAGGTCATACAAGTCTTGTTTTTCATTATTTCATAGGAAATAAGCAGTTAAAAAAACGTCCGCATGGGATAAGAACAAATGAATGACCCCTGGATTGATAGTCCCTATATTTAAACCCGTTCCCACCTGCAGACGCATTTTGACGCAAAAGCAGCAGAAGACTTTTAAAAACATTGTGGCCAAAGGTGAAATTGCTCATGATGAGCAATTTCCATTTTGGCCACAATGTTTTCAACTTTATTTAACAACTAAGCTATCTTTTATTGAGATTTTTCAGGTTTTTGTCACTATGTTTACAGAGTCGTCTGCTGCAGATTTGTTGTATGTGGGAAAGGGTTAACCTTATTCCAGGATATCCAAACTTAGTTTATTCATCATAAGAGTTATGCAAAAATCTGTCTGCACAAACATATTGTAATTTTAAAATGGAAAATGTTTGCTAGTTGTTACTTCTGTTGGCAAACATGGCAAAGCCAGATCTATGCTGGTCACAAATTTATGGTGATTAGTTTTCGTAGAGCACAGATCAAATTGAATCTTATTCATTTTTTGTATGATATTCAGTTTCCTAATCACCACATCATGCTAGTGAAAATATGAATTGGTAGCATTTCTTGGCAATGATATGAATGCCACTACAGGAACAAAATAGGGCAAGGTTACTTGCAACACTGCAAATCCACAAATTGTGATCTGGTTCTGCATGGTTTGCTTATATTATATGACATAGAACCATTCAAGAAGCTGCCTTTTACATACAGTGTACATTTAGATCCCATAGTGTTGATATGCAAAGTTATCTTTTTCTACACTTGTCAGAAATAATCAGCTTAGCTTTAATAGAGCATGGCTCACATAACTCCATATCACACCAAAAACAAACAAGCGCTCTCAATCCCATCTTTTATATCACAGCTGGATAACCATATATACATGTTGATATACTTTATATATGATCCTATATTTTATATCACAGCTGGATAAACATATAGATATCTTTTTTTTTTTTTTTTTATCACAGCTGGATAACCATAAACATGTTGATATATTTTATGTGTGATCCTATCTTTTTTATATCACAGCTGGATAAACATGTTGATATATTTTATGTGTGATCCTATCTTTTTTTTTTTTTTTTTTTTTTTTTTTTTATCACAGCTGGATAACCATAAACATGTTGATATATTTTATGTAATGATTCCCATCTTTTTTATATCACAGCTGGATAACCATATATATGTTATGTATGATCCTATCTTTTTTATATCACAGCTGCATAACCATAAACATGTTGATATATTGTATGTATGATCCCATCTTTTTATATCACAGCTGGATAACCATATACATGTTATGTATGATCCTATTTTTAGATCACCTAGAGCCGAAGGCTCAAGGTGAGCTATTCTGATCACTTTTTGTCCGTCGTCGTTGACTTTTAGCTTTAAACATCATCTTCTCCTGAACCACAGAACCAATTGCATCCAAACTTCACAGGAATGTTCCTTTGGTGGCCCTCTTTCATAAATGGTCAAAGATTTAAATTCCATTGAGAACTTTGGTTGCTGCGGCATCAGAAAGGGGGCAAAATGTCCGAACTTTAAAAATCTTCTCCTCTGAATCTGCATGTCAGATTCCAAAATAGTTTGGTAGAAATGTTCCTTGGGTGACCCTCTACAAAGATTGTTCAAGGTATACTGTTTGGTTGAAAAACATGGCAGTCAGGAAGCATCAGAAAAGGGGCAAAATCATCTTGTTAACTTTTAGCTTTAAACATCATCTCCTCCTAAACCACAGGACCAATTTCATCCAAACTTCACAGGAATGTTCCTTTGGTGACCTCTTTCAAAATTGTGCTAAGATTTAAATTCCATTGAGAACTTTGGTTGCTGCGGCATCAGAAAGGGGGCAAAATGTCCAAACTTTAAAAATCTTCTCCTCTGAATCTGCATGTCAGATTCCAATATAGTTTAGTAGAAATGTTCCTTGGGTGACCCTCTACAAAGATTGTTCAAGGCATACTGTTTGGTTGAAAAACATGGCAGTCAGGAGGCATCAGAAAAGGGGCAAAATGACAAAATGTGGAAATTCCATTTTTTTTTAAGTCCTTGTCTGATATTAAGAAAATTGAATAGGAATCTAACTTTAGTGATCCTCTACTTGATTTTTACAAGCCGTATTGATTGATTACAAAATCATAGCAACCTCACGTCATCACAAAATGGGTAAATTGAACTTTTAGCTACAAATGACAACTCCTACCATTCCACTCGACCAATTTCAACGTTACTTCACAGGAATGTTCCTTTGATGGTCCTCTTTCAAAATTGTTCAAAGACTTGCATTCTATGTAGAACTTTTGTTGCTGCGGCATCAGAAATTGAGAAAAATATCCAAACTTTAAAAACCTCCATCTCAATAATCCATTTGTCAGATTCCAAGAAAATTTGGCAGAAATGTTCTTTGAGTGACTCTCTACAAAAACTGTTCAAGCCGTATTGATTTCGTTGACAAACAGGGCAGCAAAGCCACATCAGGAAAGGTGCAAAATGACATCTTGTTAGATTTCAAGATACAAATGGCTTTTACTGATAAACTATTTCTTTTACGAAGTGTTCACTCCTTGCAGTTTTATTTGAACTCCTGATTAAATTTTCACAGATATTTGCAGTTAAATATTTGCTTCAAGTTTACTATCATTTAGGTGATCGATTTAGGGCCATCTTGGCCCTCTTGTTTATAACACAGCTGGATAACCATATACATGTTGATATATTTTATGTATGATCCTATCTTTTATATCACAGCTGGAAAACCATATACATGTTGATATTTTTTTTTGTATGATCCTATCTTTTATATCACAGCTGGATAACCACATATACATGTTGATATAAATTTATGTATGATCCTATCTTTTATATCACAGCTGGATAACCATAAACATATAGATATATTTTATGTATGACCCTATCTTTTATATCACAGCTGGATAACCATAAACATGTTGACATATTTTATGTATGATCCTATCTTTTATATCACAGCTGGATAAACATAAACATATTGATATATTTTATGTATGATCCTATCTTTTATATCACAGCTGGATAACCATAAACATGTTGATATATTTTATGTATGCTTCCATATTTTTCAGTCGAAAAGGCAATTTTTGGAGAAATATGGCTCTCTACCACCGAGATATGACCCTGCTGTTGAAGATTATGATTCCTTCATCCCCGGTCGAAAACTGAAATCTCTGTTTCCTCGATGACAAAGCAACACCACAAAAAGAGCTTCTGATAAAGATAACATAATTCGACATTCAGCTACAACTTTAATAAACATTTTGGAAAAAGGAGTCATTGTTTAAAATTAGCAATTTCTCAATATGTTTTTTGATGTTTCAAAAAACTTTTTTTTTGTTCAAGAGTTTCCATTGTTTTATGCCAATGTATTCTTTTTGGTATTTCTCTGTTTGCCGCAATATATCCAAAAGTCATTTGCTGCAGAGGTATCCGAATGCATCTGCAAGTTTGATAGGGATAATTAATGGTGATATTAACATGGTAATTACGTTCAATTAATGGCAGACCTGATTGTTGAAAAGTATCTTCATTTTGCAAATGTGCTAGAGCATTGTGGATTTTTAATTTGGACGGATTTCTGGTATCAGAAAACAAATAATAAAATATAAAGCAGGTATGGGTTGATGGGTATACCATTTATTTAAAATATTTAACAACAAATAAATTACATGACACAAAAAATGGAAGTGTTCTGTTTAATCCTTTTTTGTTTAAAAAGCAATCAATTTAGACTATTAAATCAAAATGCTTCTAAAATTTTGTGACATTAATTTTGATCCCGATTTATTGAACATTTTTTTGCAAACACTGTAAACCAAAACCAGTCTGCATATATGTGCACACTAATCTTGGTAACTGTTTGCTTCTCAAGTAACCTCATAACATGTAAAAAATAACTTAGTTGAAATCACAATTGGCAAAATTAAAAAATTACCTTGATACATATATTTACCTAATATGATATCTGTATTAAATTATTATACTTTCATTTTACACTTAACCCTTTCCCACATACAGCGAATTTGCAGCAGACGACTTTCAAAACATCTAGGCAAACATTTGGAAAATATCTATAAATGAAAGTTTAATCATTGCATAGAGTTGAAAACATGGTGGCAAAAGGAGAAATTGCTCATTATGAGCAATTTGTCCTTTTGTCACCATGTTTTCAAAAGACGTCTGCTGCAGAGGCATCATATATGTGGGAAAGGGTTAATAGATATTATCTGTATTCAATCATTATACATTCATTTTACACTTAATAGATATTTTCCACATTTTTGCCTGGATGGTTTCAAAGTCATCTACTGCAATTATGTTGTATGTGGGAAAGGATGAACCAAAGAGATCAAACATTTAATACTTTTTTTAACATCTGAAGTTGATTATTTACCCAAAGGTTCTAACAGAATTTCTTCCACTACTATATAAATATTGCATGGCTTCCAGTGTGACAGTACATATTGTCAACATGAGGAAAATACTGGTACCCAAGGTTAACAGTATTTACCCGAATGTTGACAATATATACTGTCACACTGGAAGCCATGCAATATTTATTTTATTATACTGAACAAAACTACAAGTTTATTCTGTACCTTTATAGGGGAGGTGAACATTGGTAGATTTACTACAATATAACACCACATATGAATATACCGATTAACAGTATACTGTTACATGGCAAACACGTCTAAACGGTGATATTATTGTTTTAAATGATGTCATGTACATACATGACCAACATTTTAGACGTGCATGTAACAGTATACTGTTAACTGGTCAAAAACGTACTGTTAGCATGAGACAGTAAGAAATTGCACATGATGAGTATATGAGAATTTAACATTACAAAGTCACATGAGGTAAAATAATATAAAATGTTGTATTGTTGTTTGTAACCAAGTACCTGTTTTCAGGTATATTTGAAAGAAACTTCTCTTCATTAAAATAAATCAGCTGAGGACTTGAAATCATTGTGAAAAGAGTATAAATCAGTCATGCTTGTCTGTCCACCTACCTAAATTTAATATTATTTTCTAGATTTGTTTCATTTTGAATGAATTTAGAAATGGTATAGTAGGTTTAGATTGTGAATGAATCCTCAGTTGATAAAAGTTGATTTCAAATAAAAGTTCATAATGCAGGTCTTTTATGAGACCTTAATTAAAATGTCATTTTTACATCTTTTTCCGGAATAAATGTTGAGTATTTGATTCATGATTATTATTTCTAATGTCTATTTGTCAGGCTATAATTAAACTTTCCCAAACACATACAGGTGCTTTCTGACGCCTCTGCAGCAGATGACTTTTGAAAACATAGTGACAAAAGGAGAAATTGCTCATTTTGAGCAATTTCTCCTTTTGCCACAATGTTTTCAACTGTATTATTAAACTAAATGTTTACATAAAGAGATTTCCCATATATCATTCTAGATAATTTCAAATTCATCTGCTACAGATCTCGTATGGAAAATGTATATTGGAAAGGGACAATGGTAATTATGATCAAATTTACTGAGTTGTTCTATTGTGTTTTGGACATAAAAACGTTCCCTAGGCTTCAAGGAAGTTAGGACACCTTGATTGTGAACATGAAAATCTTGACTGGACAAAGGATAGGGATAGTTGCTGGTCCCAAAATCCAGAAGGTTGTTTTAATTTGACATGGCCTATATGTTTTACATGGAATAATTTGTATCACTTATAATAACATGCAATGATATTGATTTGCTCTTAACCTGAAACATATTTCATGCAATAATATAATTATTCAGTAATTTATTATAAAAACCAATTTGTTTTGTGACTTCTGTCAGATTTGACATATGCATTCGTCTTAATTATCTGAAATAAAGTAAAAAAATAAAATCTAATGCTGCTTGGAGCAAATTTTATCTTCTCTTTTTTTCACTCCAGGAAGTTATTCTACCCAAGAATGACCCTTTCTACATTTGGACAAATGTTACTTACTTGCAAACAGCAGTATCATCAAATTTTTATCTAGTTCACAATTAACCCTTTCCCTCATACGACAATTCTGCAGCAGACTTTGAACTTATTTTGTCAAAAAGTGGAAAATCTCTATAATTGAATGGATAACCTATGACAAAAAGTGGAAAACATTGTGGCAAAAGGAGAAATTGCACGTTTTGTGCAATTTCATCTTTTGTCACTATGTTTTCAGAAAGCGTCTATATGAGAGAAAGGGTTAATCAAGAAAGTTTTCTTGTAGCTGTATGTACATATGCTATATTGAGTGAACTACGAGCAAACAATGCAGATGCATATGCTAGTTTGAATCTACACTGGTCGACTCTTTCCGACACTGTTTTCAACTGTTCCAATGCTCTTTAACCTTTTCACACAATATTTTAATTTTTTTTAAATAGAGAACACTTAAAATAGCTGGTTAAAGCTTATACTTTTATCATGCAATATAAATAAGATATATGGTAGTCATTTTTGCAGTGACATAACAGTTAACTCTTGATATGCATTCATTGTTTTAAAGCTTCAAACATGAAAGACATTTAAATTATCACAGATACTACACAATAACACCCTAATGGTACATAGCAGAGTCATGATTTTATCATGTACAAGTTTCTGTCTAAATGCCATTAAAAAACATGACATAGTTCAAAATGCAATAATATCAATAACTGACAGATACATGCAGGGATTCCATTTTATCCATGGCTAACTTTGCTGTTGTAAAGTTTTGAGAACATTGTTTGTTGCTGTTCAGGTCATAGACTTAATAACATGTTATTAGGTCTTTGTACAGGTTAACATTAAATGTGATTGTTTCACAAGTGACTATTGTTTTTTATACCATGCTTTTACTTACAATACAGGTTTTAGACTAGTTAGATGTGAAAATTATAACATGATAAATTCAATGTGCATTTATCACAAAAAATACCTTCATATAAGTTACAATCAACTTCAAACTTTGTTTGCTATGATGTAGGTTGTGTATTTACAATGTAAATCCTGTAATCATGGAAAACATTCTTCTTACATAACTCATACATTCCAATATGTACAAATGTGAATGCATTTTAACCCTTTCCCTCATACGACAATTCTGCTGCAGATGACTGAACATATTTTGTCAAAAAATAGAAAATCTCTATAATTGAATGGATAACCTATGACTAAAAGTCGAAAACATTGTGGCAAAAGAGCAATTTCTTCTTTTGTCACTATGTTTTCAAAAAGCCGTCTGCTGAAGAGGCGTCAGAAAGCGTCTATATGAGGGAAATGGTTAACCAACATATTTGATTTTTGAATAATTTCACTTCTCCTTTTAAATGCAAGCTAAATGACGTTAGTTGTCACCATAAATCACAATATTTATTCTTTGGACACAGCATCTTTGACCTCAAAGTTTGAAATAAACTAGGATATCAATTTTATTTAAATAAACCAACTTAAGTCATTGTTCAAAAAAATAAGCAATGTAACACACATATATATATATATATAACAGAGAAAAACATTGTATCAAAAATTTAAATTTGTGACATTAATTTGTAAAATATAATATAATTTTGTTACTTAATGCTATTAAATTGTTTCTATCAAAATAGACAACCGTAAATAAAAGTTTGTCATTAATCCTTTCCCACATACAACAAATCTGTAGCAGACGACTTCGAAAACATTGTAACAAAAACTTTAAAAATCTCAATAAAAGATAGCTTAATTGTTAAATAAAGTTTAAAACATTGTGGCCAAAGGAGAAATTGCTCATCATGAGCCACAATGTTTTCAAAAGTCGTCTGCTGTTATTGCGTCAAAATGCGTCTGCAGGTGGGAAAGGGTTAACAGTCATGTCTAAATTGGAATGTAGATTATAGGGACACCGAGTATTTTTCTTTTAAAACTTTCCAATACAAAATATTGTACCGATTTGTAAGCTTCAAAAACATTTTTATGCTCCTGCATGACTCAGTTTGAAAATATTTTAGAAATAGAAGAGTTTGATCAAAAACAGTAATTTATCCTTTCATAATAATAATTACACATAATTATTATCTGCTGAAAATACCCATTTTCGCCAACTCTGTTATAATCTCGCCAACTCTGTTATAATCATACCCAAGTTTTCTCGTCTTTTATGTTTGACTTGTATGGATGTAGGAAATGATTAGCTACTGACACATGTAGACACTTCATCGTGGTCAATTTCATACTTAATTCTCTCTATCAGGTGCATTGGACATCGCTTTATAAAATGTCTTGCCTTCGCATCCTGCTTCCTTCTACTATATATAATTTTAACAATATACTCTGTAGTAATCTTCCTCTGAAAACATTGCTCCACCAACTGAAATAGTTCGTGATTTTTATGGTTGAAATCTGTTTCATTCCCAACTTGTGGGCAAACAAAGTAAAATGTATCTGCTGAGCCAAAGAAGTATGCAACTCTAGACTCGACAGACATAGCTGATGTCATGGATATTGGCGTTCCTTTCCTCATATAAGGATCAAAGTCACTGGAATTCATCTGTATAGAACTGTTTTCAAGTGAATTAGAGACAGGAAACACAAAGGCATCACTTTCACTCTCCAAAGAGGAATGCTGCGACTGTTTCGTGTCCTTTTCTTCAACTGTGGAAGGAGAACAGAGTATAGAAGTCGTAGCTACATCTGATGTATGGGACATTAAACCTTCACAGTCAGCTTCATTACTATCTCCAGAATTTCTGTCTGTAATAAATGATGAGTGTTTACTGTTATCATGAAGTTCAACGGTCACCACCTGACGTAAAGACTTTTTCTGTACAGTCCCACTATCAGTAAGTTTTAAAGATCGAACAAACTGTGATGAACTTTGTGACCTGTCTGTGACCCTTGTGGAAGGGGTCATGGATTTTAAACCTGACATACTGGAGATAGCTCTCAAACTGGTACGCAAACTAGGTTTAGGTGTTGCTCGTGGCGTAGCTTGTGGAGTTACATCCTCGTCACTGAAGCGTGAGAACGGTCTCTCTCCCGACATTTGTGTCAATATTGACATGTCCGGAAACTCGTAACTTGTTATACTGGTTGGGCTGTCAGCTGTAAGACACATAAACGAATAATATAAGTGGATTCCATACAATAGCAAAGTAAGGACTAACCCTTTTGCTGCAGTGGTTGACTTTTGCCACAATAGTTGTGCCTAGATATTTTCAAAGTCGTGCAGATTTGTTGTATGTGGGAAAGGACTTATTTCCAAACATGACTAAAATATAATTCTTGATATAAAATAATTATTTATTCATCTTATTGCAAAATATTTTAATGTATTTTATCACATGACAATGCTTGTATCCGATGTAATATACCCATTATGTATTTCTTTATATACAACATGTGTAATATAAGATGACCTAATACTAGAAAAATGACGTCGCGTCAGCGTTTTGACGTCGTACGTTGGTCACTTTGGCGCCAAAACCCGTAAATTTCATCTAGAAATATTTAGACGTTAAGTTCATTTTTTATCAAAATACGCCCCATAAGTCACTTTTTATGATAGATATAATATCTCATGAGTGTCATTTATTATTACTTTAAATAAACTAAGCTGAATATGACCTCGGCATAATTATTTGTGGCATTGTTATACGGTTTACTGATGAAATTAAAATAGCTTTGGAAAACCCGATTTTCTTTGTGTGTTTCGTCATGTGATAAAAAAAATCTGACATTCGTTGTCATTTCATAAACAGTTTTATATGAAATGACAACTCATGTCAGATCCTATATGTCTTAACCTTCATAGTCCTGACATAAGAATAATACAGTTCATTATAAGTCATGTACCTGATTAGATTTATTTAACCCTGTCCCTCATACGACAATTCTGCAGCAGAAGACTGAACACATTTTGACAAAAAATAGAAAATCTCTATAATTGAATGGATAACCTATGACTAAAAGTGGAAAACATTGTGGCAAAAGGAGAAATTGCTCGTTTTGAGCAATTTCTTCTTTTGTCACTATGTTTTCAAAAAGCCTTCTTCTGCAGAGGCGTCAGAAAGCGTCTATCTGAATAAACCATTTTCCAGCTGCAATCGCATCTACAGCAAATGCCCTTTGAAAACTAAGTGGCAAAATTGTTTGTGATGAGCAATTTCTCCTTCCAATAATTATACAGTCAAACTTGTGTGAGCGGTCACATGCGATCAGCGGTCACCGGCGTTCAACGGTCACTTTAAATCCCTCCCAACCAATTATACTCTATAAACTGCCTTGATCAGTGGTCCCCTTTGAAACGCGGCCAGCAAAGATTTTCCATATTTTGGCATTTCGTTTTTAAAGTAGTCTCCTGCAGATGTGTTGTATGTGGGAAAAGGTTCAATCATAGGTGATTAAAATGTAAAACATGTATTAGGTGTCAGAGTCACATGTAAAAAGATGACCGAGTTGAAAAAACATATTAAGGAAATTTAAGAAATTGCTTGTTTTTGAGCCTTTTTATGTTAAAACCAGCGCTGTCAGTATAAGTTGTGAAAAACTATTGAATTTTTGATATAAACAGATAATAAAAATTAAATCACAAACCCAAACCCTTTCCCACATACAACAAATTCATCATACAACTTTAAAAACTATCGAAAATCTCTATAAATGATAGCATAATTATTGAATAGAATTCCAAATCAGGCCAGTACTTTTGAACAAAACGTTTTTTAAAGTTTCTTCTATATTAACACATGTATAGGAAAGCAAGCCCTGTCTGCCAATTTTTTTGATGGATCAGAATAATTTAAATTAACTTTATTACATTTGTATCAAGAAACATTTGGACTAAATTATTTTTAAATCAGGCAAATACTTTTGGACAAGAAGTTTGAAAAGTTATGACTATATAGTACATGTATATACATATCAGGAAAACCAACCCATCCCCTTGGCGTCAATGTTTTCAGCAGGTCGGAATAATATGGTAGAGAGTCGTCCAAGAAACATTTGAGCAAAATTATTTTCAAATCATGCCCATACTATTGTACAAAAAATTCTAAATTCATAAAAGGAAAACAAAATCAGGCAATTAGTTTTGGACAAGAAAATTAAAAAAGTTTTGACTATATACATAAATAATATTATAAGGAAAATCCACCCATCCCCCTGGCAGCAATGATTTTCAGCAGATCGGAATAATATGCTAGAGAATCATCTAAGAAACATTTCGAGGGCTTGGCGTGAAACGGTTGTAACAAAAATAGGTAATTTTTTACCAAGGTTAATCACCTCGCCATAAAGTCTTTATAAGCGTTAAATCATTTTTCTTGGTAAACAATGGAAATTTAGGTGCCATTGCTCCTAAATTTGCATTTTTTACAAAAGGGTCAAAATTGACCCTAAACCAATGTTTTCAAAATAGATTTTTAGTTTCACGCCAAGCCCTCGATTTTAACCAAATTATTTTCAAATCATGCCAGTACAAGAAGATTTTTAAAGTTTTTACAAAATTTATAAAAGCAAAACAGACTCCACCCCATGTTATTTTGAAAAAACTTGATTTAGGGTTAACTAAGGAACATTTGTGCAAAATTGTTCTCAAATCGAGGCTTATACTTTTGGACAAGATTTTTAAGGTGTTTTCTTTTTTTTGGCCTTGGCATTCAGAATTGTCCATGGATTTCAATTCTTTGAACAAGATTGAAAGAGGACAACCTATGGAAAATGTCAGCGCCACTCAGCTGACAGATGATCTGCCAGGCGATAATGATGCGTTTTAAAAAGCGTCTGGCAAATGGTTAACAAAACGAGTTACAAGTTTCAGTTAGACAGACTGGAAACGTTATAGGAGCATATTGCTCATGGCAAGAAATTGTTTACAGGATTGCTGATGGTAAATGAACCACAATAGGTTGTCACACATACACAAATACAACAATTTGATCTTTAATAAGCTTACCTCCCCTGGACTGATCCCCCTCTAAATCAGCGATAAGACCCCAGTCTAGAAACCGCTGTGCAATGTGATGGGCTGTCTCTCTTGTGATCTGATTATCCACCATGTCAGGGTCTGAAACACGAAGGAATTAAGATTATATCATTTATTATTACTTGACAATATTAACCTGACTCGATCGTTGTGCAAAAATATGAACCGTTCCACGAGAAAACGAATATTATGGACTCTGCCTAATGTATCAACCCAGATTAGCCTGCGCAAGCTAATCTGGGTCGACATATTCCATCTCAGGGGGATAGAGGTATAAAGAAATGATTCCTGAAACAGAAATTCCACAAGAGGCCAAAAGTGTCTGTCCAGGTTAGCCTGCGTGGCATGCTTAGTCTGATCAGGGTCAATACTTTACGCAGAGTCCACAATAAAAAATATGGAAACTTTCAATAAATGTAAGAGCAATTAAATAAAGTTGAAAACAGTGTGACAAAAGAGGAAATTGTTTATAATGAACAATTAAATAAAGTTGAAAACACTGGCAAAGGAGGCAAATTGTTTATTATGAGCGTTTTTTTCTTTAGCCATAATCTTCCAAAAGTTATCAAACTGTGTATCATTTGTCCCATTACGTGTCTTTTTTATAAACAAAATAATTTAGAAACTTGATGAAAATGCATGTTTGTTGTAATAGTATATCTTTGCATAAAGGTCGGCATCAGGTCAGTATTTTCGAGTTATAAATCTATAAGACAATTAATTAAATCATCAGCTTTTAATAGCCAATCATCGAAAGCTTTCAATAAGCAGACATTTTCTCAGACAACCCTCATACAGATTTACAGTTTAAGTTTTAACCCTTTCCCGACTTTAAAATTATAGAGGCAAAAATGTGGAAAATATCTATAAATGAAATATTAAAATGATTGAAAAGAGTTGAAAACATTGTGACAAAAGGAGAAATTGCTCGCTTTGAGCAATTTATCCTTTTTTATCCTGTCACGTGTAGCTATTTCGACCCGATAACAGGGTGCCGTATATTTATTTTGATATACGTCAGTTGGTCACGTGATAAGCTGGCGGGCACCTGCTATCCGGGACTACTTTTTTTAGCAAGCGTCGCTGTAAATTCCAACTTCAATCGATAAAAACAGCAAATATCGTCGATAAACTTCTCATTTGTGAATACAATATTCATGAAGATAGCTGTTTTTTGTGTTGTATTTTGTTATAATTTCGAGAACTATTTCTTTCCGCGCATCAATCACGAATGGCTGCTGTTTATTTATGAAACATGACGTAACAATGAAAGGGATGCAATTCAGTAAGTTACATATTTTTAAAGCTGCCATAAAAATAAAAAATAAATGCGACAGGATAAATAGAATAATAGGTTGGTGCCGTGGATTGAGAAAGTTTATCTGGCTCGGCACCGTAATTCATCGGATTCGCCTTCGGCTCACCCGATAAATTACTCCGCCTTACCAGATAAACTTTCTCAATCCACGGCACCAACCTATTATTCTCTATATCACAATGTTTTCAAAAGTCAACTGCTGCAGAGGCGTCGGTTAAGGGTTAATGAAAGATCCCTGTTGATTCCTTTGCAGTACTTTTTGTTCTTTGATTAACACATTTAAATACTCTGCAATTTGGGAGTACATTAGTGGGATGCAGTTAAAAGCATTGAGAGAAAAAGATAAATTTCTCATTTAGGGCAATTTTCTATTTCCCCCCCACAATATTTTTAAAAGATGTCCGCTGCAGAGCAACTGTTTCATGGAAAGGTATAAAAACACAAATGAAATCTCACGGAAATGTAGCAGCAAGTCCATATTACAATCTTGATTGTTCATAATCCATCTTATGAGCTCATCTCCGCTGAAACATTTCCTAATTGTCTGTAAATCTTGTTTTAATTTCTGCCTTACCAATATCACTGTTTGGTATAGAGTGTTAGTACTACTCACTTCAGAACCTGCTGACTGTAAATAAATGGTAGAAAATAAACCTTTCATTTACAATTAGAGCTTTTTTGCACATGGGGACCAAGAGAATAACAAACTGTCACAAAGTACACCATTCAAGGGGCCAGAGTGTCGGAGAGGATCTAGCCTGATATCTAACTTGGACAAAATGTTATATCCATACACATTATGACAAAGATTGGATAAGAATTGCTCAGTTAGTTGATGCCCCAAATCTGCCAGCTGCTTGCTGCTTGCTGCAGATATTGTCACAATCTGAAGACAGTCATTTTAACAAGATAATTGGATTCTAAAACTCACTATTTAAACACAATGACAGTTATATAGTGGTGAAATTTACCTTTTCTGTCATAATCTTTACATTGCCTATACATGGATGAAGCTCTTACCTTCCTGACAAGGAATTTCAAGCCTCTGATGCTTTAACCACATGCTATAAATCTGTATTAGACGACTTAGAAGCATTTAGACAAAATTATGTAAACTCTTATCATTGAGAGAGCAATTATTGAATGAAATTTTCAAAAGTCGTCTGCAGCAGAGGCGTCAGAAAGCGTCTATATGTGGGAAAGCTTTTAAGAAATAAAAAAAAATTATCAACTGGAAAATTGGAAGCACCATTTTGTGTATACAGAGTTTGAAACATTGTGAGGGTAAAGAAGAAACTTACTAAGAGCAATTTCTCTTCTTCACCCAGTATAATCAAAAATTAACTATTAAAGCCTTTTTTACCATTGTAGGTTCATAGGTAAGTTTTGCCTTTTGTCAACCATTTCAAAAATCATATTTGGTTTTGACAACTGGATTTTCAATTAACTCGATTCTTTTCTTAGCATTGCTATTTAGGAAAGATATAATGTAAAACACAATTGTTACGTTCCATTGCACTCTGATGATTCTTTATGTTACCTTATGATCCTTACCAGGCAAGTAGCATTTATCAATATTTGAGCAGCTGCTGCGCTTTACAAAAACCAACCTTTATGCACATCCACAAGGAATTTAAAGTACATTACATGTCAGAGGCTTCTTTAACTTATTAGCAAGCAATACAGATCCAGATCAGGCTGCATAAAGGTGCAGGGTGGTCTGGATCTAAAATGTCATGCTTTTGGTTTTCCTGTAGCACTGCTCATTTGGTTATCCCTTTACCTCATATAGACGCTTTCTGATGCCTCTGCAGCAGATGGCTTTTTGAAAACATAGTGACAAAAGTAGAAATTGCTCAAAACAAGCAATTTCTCCTTTTACCACAATGTTTTTGTCCTTTAGTTATAGGTTATCCATTTAATTAAAGAGATTTTCTATTTGTTGACAAAATATGTTCAAAGTCATCTGCTGCAGATTTGTTTCAATGGAAAAGGGTTAAACCGATGAATGAGAAAAATTACCTCTTTGACAAGCCCTCTACGTATTGCTATAACCTGTGAATGAGAAAAATTACCTCTTTGACAAGCCCTCTATGTATTGCTATAAGCTGTGGGATAGGCATCGCATACAGGCTTAATTTGAATGATACATCCTCCTGAAATAATATCAAAGATACTTGAAATTAACAATTCTACTGTCACTCAGTCAGTCTACAACCCAGTTTCAAATATAATGAATTCAAATCTTGTTATAAGCAATTTTACCATTAAGTATGATGTTTGCTCATTATGAGCAATTTCACCTTTTGCAACCAAAATTATTTTTCCGAAGTTGTCTGCTGCAAAATGTGTCTGCATCGGGGGTAAGGGTTCAGTTGATGAAATAAGCTAAGATGATTCTAATTACAACAAAACACTTTATAACAGAGGAGAAGATCAGGACAATGAAATGTCTAATTTTATGACAAAGAACAAAACATTGGGTTAAAGGTGAAATTGACAGTGAGGTCAAAACAAGGATTTAAATCGTAATAAAGAACAGGAATATCCATGCAAAAATACAATGGTAAGAAAATGCACAATTTTCGGAATGAAATAAACTGTTAGCAAAAAAGTTACACGTTTTGTGGTATAATTTTGCCCATGTTTTAACTTTGAGTCTAAACAGAATGATTTTGCAATACATTTTAATAGCGTGATAAATCGTAAATGTGAATGTAACAAAGAGATTTAAAACAGTCATTTTCTAAATGATAGAAATGTATAACAAGAGGCCCAAGAGGGCCAGTATCGCTCCACGGCCATAAGGTAAAAATAAAATCTCCAAACAGCCCTGCCCCCTGGTGGCTATTCTTTTTACCAACCACCATGGCTTGAAGGAATCTTGTAGAGTGTCACCCAAGGAATGTTTCTGCAAAATTATTTGAAAATCGGCCTGACACTTTCGGAGGAGAGGATATTTTAAGTTTTCACTATAGCCATATAAGGCAAAATAGCCCCACCCCCTGGCAGCCATATTTTTCAACCAATCAACATGGCTTGAAGGAATCTGAAAGAGGGTAAGCCTAGGAACATTTCTACAAAATTATTTGAATATCAGCCAAACACTTTCGGAGGAGAAGATTTTTTAAGTTTTCGCTATGGTCATATAAGGCAAAATAGCCCCGCCCTCTGGCGGCCATGTTTTTCGACCAATCAACATGGCTTGAAGGAATCTGATAGAGGGTCACCCAATGAACATTTCTACAAAATTATTTGAAAATCGGCTGAACACTTTCGAAGAAGAAGATTTTTTAAGTTTTCACTATAGCTATATAAGGCAAAATAGCCCCGCCCCCTGGCGGCCATGTTTTTCAACCAATCAACATTTCTTGAAGGAATCTAATAAAGGGTCACCCAAGGAACATTTCTACAAAATCATTTGAAAATCGGCCTGACACTTTCGGAGAAGAAGATTTTTTAAGTTTTCACTATTTTTTTCTTTTGGTTGCCATGGAAACCAGAATTATGGATGGATAAAAAAAAATTGAAGGAATTTAAGAGAGGACATTGAGAGGATGCTTCCTATGAAGTCTCAATCAAATTGGCCAAGTGGTTAGGGAGAAGAAGTGGTTTAAAGGAAAAAGTTAACGCACGCACAGACGCACGGACGCACGCACAACGGACAATTCGCCATGACATAAGCTCGACTGGCTTTCAGCCAGTGGAGCTAAAAACATAAAAATGCCAAAATTTTAAATAGATTTACACGTATTATCAAAATATATTATGAAAGGGTTTTTACATGAAGATCTGAAACTTATTGGGACTTGTTCCTTTGGGAGAGTTCAGCCCTTGATAAAGGAACTAGTCCAACATAATGTTTTCCCATAGAGACGCAATTACCTATAATATATAATATCTGCAATTTTTAAACGATTAAAATCTTATACATGTAGTATTACTTTTAAGATAAGTAAATAAAGCAATTATAAATGGTCACTCACAGCCTGGGCCAAGAGAAGTTCTTTCCGTAGATTTCCTTCCTGATTATTCATGAACTTCAGAAGATGCTGAAATATAAGAATCCCACACTTGTAATATGTCTGTTAGAAAAAACACATGCGTCACATGCTAATAAGTCATAATGTGATGGACAGACAGTTGACAGAAAAGTGATCCCTATGTGTCACCCTGTCCTTGGACGCGCCAAATAAATCACTTTATTTAACCTGTTGTTTGGTAGTTTTGCAGGACACTTCTGAAGACATCCTGGGATTAGAATACAAAATGGCCACCATGGCCCTGTATGGCTCACCTGAGTACCCAGCCTCTGTATGATAAGTTGTTGATTAAATCTTTATTTTACTTTCTGACCTAGTTTTGACTGATATGACGAATATTTGAACTTGGCCGTATCTTGTATCGTCAAGACAATATTTCATCATTTTGGAGTTATTTATTCAGCTTCAAGTGTCCAAATAATTATCTTAGATTTGACCTTGTGACCTTATGTTTAACCTGACAAAGTTTCATAATTCAGGAGTATAACAAATTAATGCAACCTCTAGAGTGTCCACAAGATGTTTTATTAAAATATTTAAGTGACCAAGTTTTTGATCAGACACAGCCCATATTCGAACTTGATGTAGATTTTGCCAAGAAATACATTCTGAATAAGTTTCATGAAGAACAGATGAAACATCTAGAAGTCCAATAGCAATCTGTTGATGACAGCCGACTGACAAATAGTGATCACAACATCTCAACTTGAGCATTGTGCAAAAGTAAAATAAAAATATTCACAACAGACAATGCTATTTATTCAACAATGTTTTCAAATCTATCTTTGGTATGACCGTACAAGGGATCAAATCCTGATCGGTTGCTACAAAAAGTGGACCATCTAACAATTGCATTATGGAGATGGTCAAACTAGAACCAGGTTCCAACTTAGTAGTATCAGTCAAAATACAACTACTAAAACAAGAGGGCCATGATGGCCCTATATTGCTCACCTGATTTAATAGAACTTCAATAGTTTTCAAAGTTTTTACTCTTTTTAGGCCAATACTTTTGGACAAGAAGATTTTTAAAGTTTTAACAATGCACATATAAGGAAAACAAGCTCCGCCCCCTGGCGGCCATGTTTTTCAACGGATCAAAAATATTTAAACAATCTTGGTAAAGGGTGCCCCAAGGAACATTTGTGCAAAATAATTTTTAAATCGGGCCAGTACTTTTGGACAAGAAGATTTTTAAAGTTTTAACAATGCACATATAAGGAAAACAAGCTCCGCCCCCTGGCCGCCATGTTTTTCAACGGATTGGAAATATTTGTACAATCTTGGTAAAGGGTGCCCCAAGGAACATTTGTGCAAAATAATTTTTAAATTGGGCCAGTACTTTTGGACAAGAAGATTTTTAAAGTTTTAACAATGCACATATAAGGAAAACAAGCTCCCCCCCCCCCCCTGGCGGCCATGTTTTTCAACGGATCAAAAATATTTGAACAATCTTGGTAAAGCGTGCACCAAGGAACAATTGTGCAAAATTATTTTCAAATCGGCCCAGTACTTTTGGACAAGAAGATTTTACAAAGTTTTAACAATGCACATATATAAGGAAAACAGGCTCCTGCACCCCTGGCGGCCATGTTTTTCAACGGATTGGAAATATTTGAACAATCTTGGTAAAGAGTGTCCCAAGGAACATTTGTGCAAAATAATTTTCAAATCGGGCCAGTACTTTTGGACAAGAATCCCGTGATGAGCGGGTTCTTCCTTTGGGATCTTACCAAACAAACTGCATGAGTACTGGTTTAGTCTCAAGGAAGCAGACATCGGCATGATTGAAATAAGCTCAGAGCTTGTTTCACAATCGTTGTAAAATAAAAAAGGTTTTAATGTTTTAACATGACATACAGGGTTTGGCAGTAGTAGAACCAGGAGAGCTATACACTTGTAGATTCCAGGGGGGTTTACCTTTCTGTTTTTTGTCAAAAAAGAGACATACATATATATGTCTCTGGTAAATGTATGTGTGCGGTGAAGAGTCATCACTGTATAAAGATGCAAAATATCTGATAAGCTGACGGGTCATATTAATGCACTGCCAAGAAAATGAGCAGACACCATCAAGATTGACAGACAGCCTGCTCACTTATTTTGGTGATTCCTTTAATGGAGTAAAACTGCAGCAGACGACATTTGAAAACATTTTCACAAAAGTAGAAATATCACATAATTTTGTCAAAAAATGGAAAATCTCTATAATTGAATGGATAACCTATGACTAAAAGTCTAAAAAGAGCAATTTCTTCTCTTGTCACAATGTTTTCAAAAAAGCTGTCTGCTGCAGGCGTCAGAAAGCGTCTATATAAGGGAAAGGGTTAAATAACTATACTTTCCTTTCCAAAAGCTTTTCCATATTGTTTCCAAGATGATCTCAAATAATTCTGCTGTAGATTTGATGTATGTGGGTATGACCTGGTTGGAGATCAAACCTGCAACCTCCCCCAACAAAGGCAGACACTCTACTACTACACCACCAAATTCTTTATTTAACCTTTTATCACATACACATGCTTTCTGACGCCTCTGCAGCAGACGACTTGTGAAAACATTGCAGCAAATGAAGAAATAGTTCATAATGAGCAATTTCTCCATTTGCCACAATGTATTCAACTATATACAATAATTTTACTTCCCTTTATAGAGAGTTTTTACATTTTTTTGCCAGTTTGTTTTCAAAGACATCTGCTGCAAATTTGATGTATGTGATTAAGAGATAACTTACTGACAAAGCTTGTATTAGTTGTTGTCCTATGCTCTGAGTCTCATTCTCGGATTTCTCAAGCTTTTTCAACTCTAGTTCAAAATCCTACAATATAAAACATATCCTACAACAAAAGCACTTTTTCATCAAAAAACATATTAATTTATTGAGAAACCAATTGTCCGTTGACTTGGAAGATTTTTTTTTCAAAATAAGTAAATAAATGAAGAGAAATGAATAGAAAAGTGGCGCTGATGCTGTTACTCATTTAACTAAGTTTGATGAAGATTTGATTGATCGAAGTTGACAACTTTTGCAAACCCTCCATGCCAACCATATGTTTTCTCATATCAGATCATGCCTGACCATGGACATGTAGAAAGGAGTGACTCAGATTGGTCAAATTGTGAAATAGCTGCTTTTCTGAAGTTGACTTGGTCATTACAGGTGCAGATGTTTAAAACAAAAATACAAAGATGGATGCAGGGTCATTCACAATTGCACGCCTTCAGCACATCATGCTCAAATAAGCTCAAGATAGAAAAATGAAAAGAACTCTAGTAAGGAGTGGTAAGATTCTATAATTTACCTGAACAATAAATATCCACAGGCATTCTAAGACCCGTATATAACTGCTCTCATATAGCCAATTTTTCAGAGCAGATATGTACAGAGACAGAAAGTCAGTGATGGGCTTTAAACCTACATCCAACGGAGCAGATGGTGACTTCAGAGTCAGCAGCACTGGCAGAGCATCACACACAAACAGGTTTATCTGAAATACGAAATACATCTATTGTAATAGATTTAACCCTTTCCCTCATACGACAATTCTGCAGCAGACGACTTTGAACGTATTTTGTCAAAAATAGAAAATCTCCATGATTGAATGGATAACCTATGACAAAAAGTAGAAAATATTGTGGCAAAAGGCACGTTTTGTGCAATTTCTTCTTTTGTCACTATGTTTTCAAAGAGCCGTCTGCTGCAGAGGCATCAGAAAGCGTCTATATGAGGGAAAGGGTTAACCATGTGTACAGGGATATATATTGTAGAGCACTCTAACTTTTTGATTTTCCTGAGTTCATGACATCATTATTCTCACCTTTTTCTCCGGTTGATTTGTACTAGCAGTCAACTAAAATGTGTTGAACTATTTTCTGATGTCTACTGATTCATTTAGTCCTGGGAATAGTTAAGATCACAAACTTAAAAGACCCCAGTACAATTAAACCTTTCCCTTTTTTTGAAAAAGTCTGCAGCAGATGACTCTATGAAAAATTCTAGGAACAAATATGGAAACTCTTTACAATTGTACTTTTTGTCACACTGTTTTGTCAAAAGTCATCTGCTGCAGATCGATGCATCTGAAAAAGCACTATATTGCCTGACTTTAGGGGTGCAATATATACTTTTATCACATGACAATGCTTGTATCTGATGTAATATACCCATTACATATTTCTTTATATACGTGTGTGATATAACATGACCTAATACTAGGAAAATGATGTCACGTCAGCATTTTGACGTCATAAGTTAGTCACTTTGGCGCCAAAACCCGTAAATATCTAGAAATATTGTAAACATTAAGTACATTTTTATCGAAATACTAAGTCACTTTATATGATAGATATAATATCTCATGAGTGTTATTTATTATCACTTTTAATAAACTAAACTGAATATGACTTCGGCATAATTATTAGCGGCATTGTTATACAGTTTACTGACGAAATTAAAATAGCTTTGGAAAACCTGATTTTCTTTGTGTGTTTCGTCATGTGATAAAAGGAATCTGACATGAGTTGTCATTTCATAAACAGTTTTATTAACCTCATCCAAGATATTTGTTATTAAGCTTGCCACAGGCTCGCTTAATAACAAAAAATCTTGAACTTGTTTAATAAAACTTTATATGAAATGACATCTCATGTCAGATCCTAAATATCATTCCACAGAAAAAATATTGATATAATTTTTGTTTTTATTGCATACACTTTACTTTTATAACTTTATTTAATGCTCATAAGGAGCAATTTCTCCATTTACCACAATGTTTTCAACTGTATTCAATAATTTTACTTCCCTTTATAGAGTTTTCACAATTTTGACAGTATGTATTCAAAGTCGTCTGCTGCAGATTTGATGTAGGTTAACCCTTTCCCTCATACGACAATTCTGCAGCAGACGACTTTGAACAGATTTTGTCAAAAAATAGAAAATCTCTATAATTGAATGGATGACCTATGACTTAAAGTGGAAAACATTGTGGCAAAAGGAGAAATTGCTCGTTTTGAGCAATTTCTTCCTTTGTCACTATGTTTTCGAAAAGCTGTCTGCTGTAGAGGCGTCAGAAAGCGTCTATATGAGGGAAAGGGTTAAGAGAATTGGAAAGGAAAAGAAATCGTACCCTATAAGCCATGATTCGACACAGTGCTCTGATTATTGCCATGATATGGTCCTTGTCTGAATCCACCGGACTGGTTACACGTATATTGCCGTCACCTCCTGACTTTACACTGGGACTTAACTGGGATGCAGTCTCCATGACCTCTGACCTGTCTTTCTCAGGGTCATACCCATAATTCTCTAACATAATGAACTCTGAAATAAATATTATCTCTTTTACAAAATGTCATGTTTAAACCCTTTCCCAAATGCAGAAAACATTGTGGCAAATGAAGAAACCACTTATTATGAGCAATTTCCCCTTTTGCAACGAAGTTTTCAACTCTTTGCAATAGTTTTACTTTCATTTATAAAGAATTTATAAAAAAATTCTGAAAAGGGTTTCAAAGTTGTCTGCTGCAGAATTGTTGTATGTGGGGAATGGTTTCTATTAATCTTGCTCTGATAACATATGTAAAATTCATGGAAGATATGAAACAATGAAACATCTGGAAAACTGGAAATATAATTAAGATGCAATATTGAAAACAATTAAAGAAATAAGAGAAAATGCAAATTCTCTTTTTTAACATGTTGTTTTTAAATAAAGTCTGCTATAGACTTATCAAAAGTCGTCTGTATCAGTGAAAAGAAAATCAATGTAAATGAAGGCATAGTTATGGAACAGAGTAGAAAACATTGCTGCAAAGGTAGGGATTGCTCAATAAGAGCAATTTCTCCTTTAGCCACACTGTTTTCAAAAGTAGTCTGCTTCTTATGCATCTATATGAGAGAAAGCTCCAGGGATTGAGTCCTGTGATAAGAGGGTTCTGTCTTTGCAATTTTTTCACACAAACAGTTTGAGCACTGGTTCTTTCTCCAGGAAGCAGAAAATTTTCAAAATCTTAATGGGAAGGAGATACCTTCAACTGTTCACCAGATATAATATCATTTAAAAGAAGTCTGCTTTGAAAATATCTCTAGGAAAAAGCCGGAAGTATCATTTTGATGTATATTTGAAAACATTGTGCAAAATGGAAACATTGCTTTGAGCAATTTTACCCTTTGTCACAATGTTTTCAAAAGTCATCTGGTACAATTTTGGATGTTTAACCCTTTTTACTTTCCCACTTACAACAAATCTGCAGCACACAACGCAGACGAAATAATCTAAGCAAAATTACGGACATTTTTTGTAAATGAAATTATAACTTTCAGATAAAACATTGATGCAAATGAAGAAATAGTCCATCATGAGAAATTTCTCCTTTTGCCACAATGTGGGAAAAAGGGTTTAAGAGTTGTCTACATCAGTGAAAGGTTTGCCTAGAAATGACAATTTTCACAAAATCACTTTTTTGGATAAAATGGTCCAAAATGTTGATATACAATGTACTGTAAAATTATCTTGACTGATTTCAAATGTAAAATGATGCTTTTGAGAAAATTGCAGAACAGGTTATCTACAAGCCTTAATATACTGACCATTTCTAAAAGTTTCAATACTGTTTATTGACATCTGTAGATTATGTCTATGTTGTCGAACTGAGAGGTCATTAAAAATTCCAAGGGTGTTGCCAAGGTTGCGGTGATACCAGTCCAAACAGGTCAACATGGCAGACACGTTGTTAATTCTTGTACACATCTGTAACAGATTAATGACAATTTTAACCATGCAAGATGCTCCAGAGTGAGCCCTTCATATTAATGGGAAGAAGAAGAGAACAAGTTACTTAACCCTTTCCCGCTTGCAGACGCATTCCGACGCATTTGCATCAGACGACTTTTTAAAACTTTGTGACACTGTCACAATGTATTCAACTCTATTTAATGATTCAACTCTCATTTATGTAGATATTTCACATTTTTGCCAATAAGTTTTGAAAGTTGTCTGCTGCAGAATTGTCATATGTGGAAAACGGTTAAGTATTGCAGGCAATACAGAAGTTCCCCAATGGTAACAGGACAAAATTTCAGATATTTTTACCTTCGACCTAGACATTCAAGCAAACAGAAAAATTGAATGATGTGCATAATCTCCTTAACCCTTTCCCTCATACGACAATTCTGCAGCAGATGACTTTGAACGTATTTTGTCAAAACATAGAAAGTCTCCATTACTGAATGGATAACCTATGACAAAAAGTGGAAAACATTGTGGCAAAAGGAGAAATTGCACGTTTTGTGCAATTTCTTCTTTTGTCACTATGTTTTCAAAAAGCTGTCTGCTGCAGAGGCGTCAGAAAGCGTCTATATGAGGGAAAGGGTTAATGTCATCTAGGTGGTCAAATAACACAAAATACATCCGCGGCCATGTTGATCTATAGCCAAATAGTCCATAAAAAAACCTTTGTTTGCATAGAAATGTCAGTGTCTACCTACACCAGAATGCATTGAATGTATGACATTAAGTTTAATTCATTGTAAATATGTAAAGGATGCACTGGAAATGATTGATTTTATCATTTTTAGTATTTTAACCTTGTTTGAAAGTAAAAGTATAAGGGTTAACTGTACTTTCTATACTTTCACTTACAGAGATAACTCACATTTTTGTCAAAATGTTTTCATGGTCATCTGCTGCAAATTTGTTGTATGTGGGAAAGTGTTTATTGCCCCCATCTCTATTACAAGGTGGGGGGGTCAAAAATAAAAAATAAACATACATCTCTTGTGATGGCCTCATGCCTGTCACACAGTAAGGGTGTTTTTCTGTTCAGGTACTTGAAGCAATTACCGGCCTCGGATACATCATGGCGACAACCCCAGATCAGCCCGCTCTCCTGTTGAGCCTGTAGGTACTCTACAAGCTAAAACACAAGGAAATGGAACAAGAGGGTCAAGATGGCCCTAAATTGCTCACCCGAATTCACGGTTTAACCCTTTCCCTCATATAAACGTTTTCGAACGCCTCTGCAGCAGACGGCTTTTTGAAAACATAGTGACAAAAGAAGAAATTGCACAAAACGTGCAATTTCTCCTTTTGCCACAATGTTTTCCACTTTCAGTCTTGGGTTATCCATTCAATTATGGAGGTTTCTATGTTTTGACAAAATACGTTCAAAGTCAACTGCTGCAGAATTGTCGTATGAGGGAAAGGGTTAACCCTTTCCCATATACACACAACATATCTGCAGCAGACAGCTTTTTGGAAATATTGTGCCATAATGTTGTAAACTCTTTTTCAATATTTATACCTTAATTTATATATTTTCAAACTTGATTATTTGTGGGAAAGAATAATAATGGTATGTTTAATACAGATTGGTTCTATAACATGGTAAATCTTTATAAAATAAAAGCGATTTTCATATAAAAAAAAATAATATTGTGTGTTATTTCTCTTCATGTCAAACTATTTTAACCCTTTCCCTCATATAGACGCTTTCTGACGCCTCTGCAGCAGACAGCTTTTTGAAAACATAGTGACAAAAGAAGAAATTGCAAAAAACGTGCAATTTCTCCTTTTGTCACAATGTTTTCCACTTTTTGTCATAGGTTATCCATTCAATTATAGAGATTTTCTATGTTTTGACAACATACGGTTCAAAGTCGTCTGCTGGAGAATTGTCGTATGAGGGAAAGGGTTAAACAATTGTCTCCTCCTTGAGTGCTCTGGTATAAGATTAATCTGATGTCAATTCATTCTCAAAGTTGAACTCATATGTCTCGATCCGAGTACAAAATTAATTTCTTTGGGAAAAACATGGAGATAAACAGTTAAGGTAAACCAGTGTAGGATTTAACCCTTTCCCACATACAGCAAATCTGCAGCAGACGACTTCGAACATGTCTACTCAAAAATATGGAACAACTCTAAAATTGAAGGTATAACATTTGAAAAAAGTTTAAAACATCGTGGCAAAAAGGAGAAATCGCTTGTTGCGAGCAATTTCTCCTTTTGTCACAATGTTTTCAAAAACCATCCTCTGCAGATGTTTCAAAAGGTGGGAAAGGGTTAAGTTAATAGATGATTAAATTGAAGACCGAAACGAGAAATAGAAGCGCAAAGAGGATGAAAAATAAGAAAATTGGCATAGCCATGAAACCAGACTTTCAAAAGTGACCATAACACTTAAAACAAACCAAGGCAATTATATCTTCCTTTAAAATTTACGAGAATCATTCATATTTCAAGAATGTTATTACTTTAAGCAGAAATGACCGTTTGACATTCATTTGCCTAACCACCCATGTAACCATAGACCCAAACAACATATCACCATTCTAAAAACCAGGTTTCACATTTGAAAACTGTTTTATATTCATTTTATCATACCCTTGGTCCTGCGAGTTTATATGCTGTTTTGTTTGATGTTCCACACAAATCCATACTCAACATATTGTCAGTGTGTAGTCGTATTGTGTTACATATGGCCTGAAATAAAAAAAAAAACACTGTATTGTGTTAAATCTGACCAGACATAACAAAAGCACCGTTCGACTCATGTTACATACAGCCAAAAATAACAAATAACAACATATTGTGTTACATATGACCCAAATTAACAAACAACACAGTATTGTGTTACATATGGCCAAAAATAACAAAAAAAAAACCAAATTGTGTTACATATGGTAAACAAGAGGCCCCAGAGGGCCAGTTAAATCGCTCCACAGCCATTAGGAAAAAATACGTAATCAAATAGCAGATTTTGGAGGAAAAGGATTTCAAAGTTTCGACATTTTTTCACTTTCTGATGCCGCAGCACTTTAAGTTGTACACATAATGTAAGTCTTTAAATTCGTTTTAAAAGAGGACCAAAAAAGGAACATTCCTGTGAAGCAAAGTTGAAATTGATCAAGTGGAATGGTATGAGTTGTCATTTGTAGCTAAAAATTCAATTTACCCCTTTTGTGATGACACCTGGTTACTATGGATTGTGTAACCAATCAATATGGCTTGAACAAATCAATTAGACGATCACTGAAGTAAGATTTCTATTCAACTTTCTTAAAATCAGGCAAGCACTTTCATTAAATTGTTATTTTTAAATTGTTAAATTTTGACCCTTTTCTGATGCAACCTGGTTGCCATGCTTTTTGACCAATCAATATGGCTTGAACAAGTTTTGTAAAGGGTCACCCAAGGATCATTTCGACTAAATAATATTGGAATCTGACAAGTAGATTCAGAGAAGAAGAATTTTAAAGTTTGGACATTTTGCCCCCTTTCTGATGCCGAAACCAAAGTTCTCCATCAAATTTAAATCATTGAAAAATTTTGAAAGAGGACCACCAAAGGAACATTTCTGTGAAGTTTACTTGAAATTAGTACTGTGGTTTAGGAGAAGATGATGTTTAAAGCTAAGAGTTAACGACGGACGGACGGCGGACAGAGATTGATCAGAATAAAAACAACAAACTGTGTTACATATGGCCATAAATAACAAACAACACAGTATTGTGTTACATATGACCAAAAATAACCATAACTACTGTGTTACATATGGCCCAAATTAACAAACAACACAGTTTTATGTTACATATGGCCAAAAAGAACAAATAACACCATTATAAGTTATTTGGTCTGTTACTTACCCACTACGGAAAAATAGGGGGTCTGTAGAATTTATAGGGGGCAAGGCGTTAGCCGAGTCCCCCTATACATTCCATAGACCCCCTATTTTTCCGTAGTGGGTCAGTAACAGATCAAATAACTGATTTATTTCGTCGACCACTTAAAACTGAACTATATTGCAACTTGTTGATATTAATTTTGTTGGTAGCATAATATGGCGCCAAAAACTTTTCATCATAAACATATGCAAATATCATATTGTTTTGGTATAATGAAAAAGATAGAAGAAAAAAAAAAATCCACTCATGGGACTCGAACCTGTGGCATCGGGATTGACAAGCGTAGGACATGCATTATATTTATACATTCATTGATTTTTTTTTCTATGGAAAGGGAAGTAACTTTGCATGATAGACAACTTCGTAGTTGTTATGATATATTGTAAACAAATCGCTGTTAAAAATATCAAGATATTATACAATGTATAGATCTATTTTAACATAGGCAACTGAAAAAAACTTCCAGTCAGCTTGATCTGGGAATAGAGGCCATATTGAATTTACTCACCCCCTATAGAAATATAGGCGGTGTGCACGTGACAGGCTTTAACCAATGAAATTGCTAAAATTTTGTGGGAGGCGAAATAAATTGTGTTACATATGGTCAAAACTAACAAACAACACAGTACATGTATTGTGTTACTTATGGCTAAAAATAAATGAAAGCATGATCATCAGCATTGAAAACATTAGTTGTGGCAATAATTGTCTGCAGCAAAATGGGTCAAATGCATGTGCATGTGGAGATGGATTAACCCTTTCCCATATACAACAAATCTGCAGCAGATCACTTCCAAAACAAACTGGCAAAGGCATGAAAAATCTCCATAAACAAGGGTTTAATTAATAAAAAGATTTGAAAAGATTGTGACAAAAGGAGAAATTGCTTGTTTTGAGCAATTTCTACTTTTGTTACAATCTTTTCAAAAGTCGTCTACTGCACAAGCGTCAAATGCATCTGCGAGTGGAGAAGGGTCAACATATGCAATAATTTTGTTCGGGTATTTCTTGTTCATTGAAGAAAAGTTTTATTAAATACACTCAAAGTTACATTGCTTACAACTTGTGAGGCTACACTTCTAGCCTTTTGTTAGAAGATGCATTAAAGACCCCAAATCGCCAGGTGCAACTCTGATGATTTCATAATTTTTGTCTTCTCCTTGAAATCCAGGAAGAACATCTAGCAAGGTTACAGAGAATAGAAAATACTTCAACACTTACACTTAAGAAACTTTCATACAGTTTTTGACAATATTTGTATTGCACTTGAAACGCAAAATCTTGACCTAAATCCGATTGCGAATTATCAGAGTCCACTTCCTCTTTCACCGGCATCAACATCTGACACAGAGTTTTACCAAATCCCACAATCCTTTGTAATATCACAACGACGTCGATAGATGAACCTGACACGGGTAAAGTTTTACATGAATGATCCGGAAGTTGGATTTGCGGAAATGACACATTTGATATAAGTGAGTCAGTAAATGACTCGGGACCACCATATCTATTAACACCATCTAAACTGGAACTGTCGTTTGTAAAACTGTTCAATCGGTTATCTCCAGCAGAACTAGCACTTTGTTGATTTTGATACGCATGTTTTTCAGGTCTCCATTCATGTTTGTTATTACTTGATATATTTTTACTTGGTGAGACCTGTATACTTTTAGTCACAATAGGTCTGACCAAGATATCTGGTCTGCCATTTTTATATTCAGGGTTTTTATAGTTTGAACTGAAGGCTAGCGTAGAAGATTTCACTTCTTCTAAAGGCGGGAAATTAAAGTCACCATTTTGTGACCCAGTCTCATCAGTCAGTGTTCCACTGTCATCAGTTTCCTCGTTGGTTTCTGTGTCATCATTATCATTCGATAAATCTTTTGTTAATTCTTGTGAAACTATGGACCGCGGTCTCCTAACCACAAATCTAGCATCAATATTGTCAATTTCTTGATCAATTGGCATATTTCTGGATTTATGCATCATTTCTATATATTTCTCTTGAGAATGTATATTTGGTAATGAGCTACTGTGTCGGATATGTGTGAAGGTCAAAAAGTCGTCGTCATAGTGACCCAGTGACCTCGCCATTGCTCCTATGTATGTACCGTTTAACAAAGAACTATGGGATATGTTTACTGGGTCAGAATTGGGTCGTCTGCCAAACATTGGAGATGTAGGATCTCCAACTGGGCTCTCTTCTATCGGGAACACCGGGCATCTCTTCTGTGTCACATTGGGGTGTACCACTGTGGGGGGTGCCATTTGTTTGGATTTTTGCTGATGGGTTGGGTGTATGGCACTAGTAACAGGCTGAAATTTAAACAACATAAAAATGAGATTAAATAGAAATACCACTTTACCCTTTCCATGATATAGAGTACTTTTTTATGTCTCTGTACAAACTGATTTTGAAATATTTTTGGAAAGGAGGAAATGGCTAAAAAATTAGCAATTCTAGTTTCCTCATATATATTTTCATGCTGTCATATTAAATCATACTTTACTTTGTCCAAACTTTTATATAATTACATATAAGGTAATAGGTTAACCCTTCACCACTTACAACACATCTGCAGCTGATGGCATTGAAAACATCTAGGCAAAGATATGGACAATCTCTATAAATGAAAGAATAAGTAACTCTTTCCCACATGCAGACAAACTTTTGACGCATCTGCAGTAGACTGCCTAGGAAAACACAGTGGCACAAAAAGAAAGTGCTCATTATTATACTTTCATTTAACCCTTTCCCGCTTACGACAATTCTGGAGCAGACGACTTTGAACATATTTTGTCAAAACATAGAAAATCTCCATACTTGAATGGATAACCTATGACAAAAAGTCGAAAACATTGTGGCAAAAGGAGATATTGCACGTTTTGTGCAATTTCTTCTTTTGTCACTATGTTTTCAAAAAGCCGTCTGCTGCAGAGGCATCAGAAAGCGTCTATATGAGGGAAAGGGTTAAAAAGATATTCCATATTTTTGCCTACGTACTTTCAAAAATTAATTGGCAAACAGTGCAGATCCCACTCAAACTGTGCAGATGTGTGAATTGAAAACAAATTGGCCAAGGGAAAGATTTGACATCATGAGCAATTTCTCCTTTTGCCCCAATGTTAACAAAAAGAGTTTTAAAAAAACTCATGATCCTAACTAAACACCTAATTTGAACTCCGAACCCTATCCCTTTCCCTCATACGACAATTCTGCAGCAGACGACTTTGAACATATTTTGTTAAAAAATAGAATATCTCTATAATTGAATGGATAACCTATGACAAAAAGTGGAAAACATTGTGTCAAAAGGAGAAATTGCTCGTTTTGAGCAATTTCTTCTTTTGTCACTATGTTTTCAAAAAGCCGTCTGCTGCAGAGGTGTCTGAAAGCGTCTATATGAGGGAAAGGGCTATATAATGTGAACTCAAAAGAATTGTTTCAATGAGATGATTTTTTGAAAACCCAATACAGCAGAGCTCTAGCTAAGGGTAGTTTTTTACTTTCCAATCCTTATTTTACCCTCTAACCCTATGATGTGGGTACTCAAAAGAATTGTTTCAATGAGATGATTATTTTGAGTACCCCCATCATAGGGTTTTGATTGGATGATAAGGGAGATATTGTGGGAAAAGAGCTGAATACCCCCTCTTTATCTGGACCTCTGTCTGCAATATAAGATTTAACCCTTTCCTCATACGACAATTCTGCAGCAGACGACTTTAAACGTATTTTGTCAAAACATAGAAAATCTCTATAATTGAATGGATAACCTATGACAAAAAGTGGAAAACATTGTGGCAAAAGGAGAATTTGCACGTTTTATGCAATTTCTTCTATTGTCATTATGTTTTCAAAAAGCTGTCTGCTGCAGAGGCGTCAGAAAGCGTCTATATGAGGGAAAGGGTTAATTGCTTTACCATTTCCCATACATTTTTCCGCATCATCAGCAGACGACTTATGCAAAAATTGTGGAAAAATATAAATTGTTCAAAATGAGAAATTTCGCCTTTTTTTATTATAAATGTTTTCAACTCAATTCAATTATTATACTTTCATTTATTGATACTTATTGCGTATATTGCTTCAATTGTTTCAAAATCATCTGCTGCAGTTTAATTGTTTGTGGGCCAAAGATTAATTAATAATACAGATTTCAAATTTGTTGTATGAGAGAAAGGGTTAATCCTCCCTTACTGGATACATGTATAAATACATACTGGAGGGGATTGGATCGACGACAGAGAACTAAAGGCACTATTGGCTGAAGGTGTCAGACATTTGGATATGGCTCTGTGACGTAATAAAGGCTGGCTTGTTGATGGACCCATGAACGAACCATGCACTGACAAATCACAATTGTCGAACTGAAAAAGCAAAATATATGTTACTAGATAATAATCAGAGATCTAGATACCATGCATATTTCACATTTTAAAATCCTTAATTGACACTCAAACCCTATTGTTGTGGGTACTCAAAAGAATCATCTCAGTGGACCAATTCCTTTGAGTACTCCCAACATAGGGATTGTTTGAGTGATAACAGAGATATTGGTTGGAAAAGATCTGTTTACTCCTCCTTATCTACACCTCTGACTGATATATTTCAGCATATTAAGAAGGAAAAATATGATTCTAAATGCCTTCCCTTCAAAATTGACTTTCGACACATCTGCAGAGTATAACTTTCTAAAATATTGATACAATTGCTCATGTTTTCCCACAATTGTATCAGTCCTGTTTCAGTATAATAAGTCCTGCTCATCAAAAAACAACATAAGAACAATTAAGAAAAGTGTATAAAACCAAGCAATTTGCACATCCAAAATGTACACCGATGTCAGAGGCTGCTTTGTTTTATTTGAGAACAGTGCAGATCCAGATAAGATTTCATGCACATGTATGTCCCAACCCTCATAAGACATTGACCTTTGACCTTTGTCACTAAATCACAACTCATTCAAGCTCCCTTATCACTGAACCTCTGTTAGTATAAAGGAAGTTCACCAAGACTAAAATTGTTTGAGTGATGATGTCATTTCGTACAAACGATGAAAGTAGTGCTTATTATGCAAAATTTCTTGTTTTAGCTGATTGTTTCAGAGAATCATCTGAAGAAGATCGTATTTGACTTGCATCAAATCTCTTAACCCTTTCCCTCATATAGACTCTTTCTGACGCCTCTGCAGCAGACGGCTTTTTCAAAAACGTGCAATTTCTCCTTTTGCCACAATGTTTTCCACTTTTTGTCATAGGTTATCGATTCAATTGTGGAGACTTTCTATGTTTTGACAATATACGTTCAAAGTTGTCTGCTGCAGAATTGTTGTATGAGGGAAAGGGTTAAAGATTCATCTAACTGAAGAACTGTTGAAAGGTGTTCTTAACTAAAATAGGTTATTTCAGTGGAAATGTAACAATATGATAATTGCAAAAACACTGCTTATTTGCAGTGGGTTTAAACACAAAATAACATTAAAGATAAAATGTTTTCTTTTAATTACAAAAGCTGTTTAGCCTTTTCAATCAGACAGAAGGCATACAAAGCCTTTGCAGCAGATGACTTGAGGGAAAAGAGGAAATGGCTCAAAACAAGCAATTATTCCTTTTCCCACTTAATTTTCAACCATACATTCATATATTACATTCACATTTCCAGCAGGGTTTTTTCTCAAGTGTTTTTAAAGCACACAACTAAAAAATATTATGTCAGGTAAAAAATAACTGCATAAGATTTTCTAACAAATATAATCTTTGGAACTCGTAAGAATCCCCTATGACAGTCAATTTAGCTTACCTTATCAGTAGACATGGACTGTACTACAAAATCTTGCATATGAACTTTAATGACGAGACTCCAGTGATGGGCTTGAGTCAGAAACAGATCTCTCCAGGTCTGCATCCTGTAAATTGTATAATTAAGTGACATTGAGCAAGATTGTCAATAAGAGAACTTAGCGCAAAATATGCAGAGGAACAGGCAAATCTTTTAGGGCTGTGCCGGCAGCAAAGGCCTAAAGGTTGATTTTTCTGTGATGTGGGCAATTTGATACTAGAGTGTTTCAAAGGCAAATATGTACCGCCTGCATTTACAAGGTAACTTAACCAAACTAAAAGTCTTCTTCTGTGCAACATACAGACATAAGTGTCGACCTGTAAAGGCAGGCGACACATAAACAGGAAGCAGTAGACAGATAATATTGAGAATATAATTCATTACTGACTGATGTGTTATATATATAGTTCCATTACTAACTGATGTGTTATAAATGAAGATCCATTACTTATTGATGTGTTATATATGGAGATCCATTACTTACTGTGTTATATATGGAGATACATTACTTACTGATGTGTTATAAATGGAGATCCATTACTTATTGATGTGTTATATATGGAGACCCATTACTTACTGATGTGCTATAAATGGAGATCCATTACTTATTTATGTGTTATATATGGAGATCCATTACTTATTGATGTGTTATATATGGAGATTGAATACTTACTGATGTGTTATATACAGACACTCATTACTTACTGATGTGTTATATATGGAGATTTAATACTTACTGATGTGTTATATATGGAGATTTATTACTTACTGATGTGTTATATACAGACACTCATTACTTACTGATGTGTTATAAATGGAGAGTTATTACTTACTGATGTGTTATATACAGAGACTCATTACTTACTGATGTGTTATAAATGGAGATTGAATACTTACTGATGTGTTATATATGAAGACCAGTCATGATCCAGTTGATTCAGCCGATACCCAAGACTTAACATCAGTAGGTCTATCTCCATGGTGTTCTGAAACCAAATTCTATTTTAAGAACCTTTCTCTTAACCATTTACCTGGTATGTTATTTTCAAAGTCTGCTCCTCTGAAAAATAAGATTCTTCCAGAACATTGAAAGTATGATATTGGTATGGAGATAATAACATTGAGGTAAAAAGTCATCTGCTGCAGATTTTCTTTCTTTGTCAGAAAGGGTCAGGAGGGTATGCACAAAAAGGAATGCGAAATTCTCAAAAGTCAAAACCTGAGCAAAGCTAGAACAACTCTTTATCAACTGCATTGAAACTATTTGAAGACAAAAGTTGTAACACTAGGGTAATTTAATTTTGATAATCCTTTTTGTAAGACTTAGTGGTAAAGGAGAAATTGCTTATTTAACAACTTTCTCCTTTTTAACTGTTTAACCCTTTCCCTCATATAGATGCTTTCTGACGCCTCTGCAGCAGACGGCTTTTTGAAAACACAGTGACAAAAGAAGAAATTGCACAAAACGTGCAATTTCTCCTTTTGCCATAATGTTTTCCACTTTTTGTCATAGGTTATTCATTCAATTATGGAGATTTTCTATTTTTTGACAAAATACGTTTTAAGTCGTCTGCTGCAGAATTGTCGTACGAGGGAAAGGGTTAAGAAATGTGGTCTTAGGATAATAAGGCAAGCATTCTTCTACCAGAATTTACGTCAGATTGGTAATGCTTAACCCTTTCCCACAAAATGTTTTCAAAAATCGTCTGCTACAGAGGCATCAAAAAGTGTCTATATGAGGGAAAGGGTTAATCTAATCTTATTATGGCTTCTAGATTTAAAAGTCAAACAGTGGCTCTGTACTTTTCTATTGTGATTATTTAAGGTGTGTATGAGAAAGTAAAACTGACATTCCACCTCTGACAATTTTCAAACAAATTAAATTCATTGACGAGTCAAAGTATCATTTTGAAACAGAGTGGAAAACAGTGTTAGATAATGCAGAACTACATATTCCAAGCAGTTCCTCTTTTTCCTACAATGAATACAACACTCTAATGTTATGGAAAAACATTTCAAAAAGAAATTCCGACAGTATATAGTTTTTGTTTTCAGACTCACAATGCTCTCTCTATGTTGGCTACACAGTTGTGCTACATCCACCATCAATAGTTTATATAAGGCTTGTGCTGCTTCTTCTGTGATATTGAAATACCTGAAATAAAGGATAACCCTTTTCCCACATACAGACATATTTAGCCGCATCTGCAGCAGATTACATTTGAAAATAAAACAAGTTAATGTCGTATTGCAAGCAAAACAAAAGTCCCCTACCAATAATTGTGTGAAGTAATATCAAAATCCATTCAAGCATGTGTGACCTTGACGTTTGAGATACATGCCTGGGTCTTGTGCGTGACACGCCACCTCACCATGGTGAACATAATTATGTGCCCAGTAACTTGAGAACCCCATGTATGATGCATGGTTGAGATGCGGGCCGGACAAGGTAGTCCTATCAAACAGTACTCCTTTTGACCTTTGACCTCTGAGTGTGACCTTGACCTTTGCGGTACAATCCACCTCATCATGGTGAACATGTGTGTCCAGTAACTTGAGAATCCTAAGATGCATGGTAAAGATGTGGGCCGGACAAGGTAGTCCTATCCAACAGTACTCATCTTGACCTTTGACATCTAAGTGTGACCTTGACCTTTGAGGTACATGCCTGGGTCTTGCGCGTGACACGCTGCCTCATCATGTACATGTGTACTGAGTTACTTGGAAATCCTATGATGCATGGTTGAGATGAGGGCCAGACAAGGTACAGTCCTATCAAACAGTACTCATTTTGTTTTGTTTGTTTGTTTGTTTGGAGTTTAACGCCGCTTTCAACAGCTTTGGTCATATCACGGCGGTCAGTGCACCTACCCATGTTTTCCTGGCTTTCCCACACCAGTACTTGCACAACATTCTTTCGAAGCCACTGACTACTTTCTCACATAAATCAGAGGTGAGAGGCAATGGGAAAAATCGCCCGAAAGAATGTTCGCCTCAACCGGGTATCGAACCCGTGACCTACAGATCACAAGTCAGATACGCTACCAACTGAGCTACCCGGCCGGGTCGTACTCATTTTGAGTTTGACCTCAACATTTGAGGTAAAGGCCTGGGTTTTGTGCGCGACACGCCGCTTCATCATGGTGAACATTTGTGCCAAGTTTCTTTGAAATCATATTATGCATGGTTGAAATGTAGGCTGGACAAAGTACAGTCCTATCAAACAGTACTCATTTTAACCTTTGACATCTAAGTGTGACCTTGACATTTGAGGTACAGGCCTGGGTCTTGAGCATGACACGCCGCCTCATCATGGTAAATGTTTGTGCCAAGTTTCTTGGAAATCCTATGATGCATGGTTGAGGTGCGAGCCAGATAATCCTATCAAACAGTACTCATTTTGACCTTTGACCTCTAAGTGTGACCTAGACATTTAAGGTACAGGCCTGGGTCTTGTGTGTGACACGCCGCCTCATCATGGTGAACGTTTGTGCTAAGTTTCTTTCAAATTCTATGATGCATGGTTAAAATGCGGGCCGCACAAGGTTAAGTGGGACTGACAGACAGAATCATTTTGACCTTTGACCTCTAAGTGTGACACTTCAGTAACAGGCCTGGGTCTTGTGCGTGACATGTCGCCTCATCATGGTGAATGTGTGTGCCAAGTTTCTTTGAAATCCTATGATGCATGGTTGAAAAATGGGCCAGACAAGGTACAGTCCTATCAAATAGTTCTCATTTTAACCTTTGACATGTAAATGTGACCTTGACATTTGAAGTACAGGCCTGGGTCTTGAGCATGACACGCCGCCTCATCATGGTGAATGTTTGTGCCAAGTTTCTTGGAAATCCTATGATGCATGGTTGAGATGCGGGCTGGACAAGGTAATCCTATCAAACAGTACTCCTTTTGACCTTTGACGACCTCTAAGTGTGTCCTTGGGCCTGGGTCTTGTGCGCGACACGCTGCCTCATCATGGTGAATGTTTGTTCTAATTTCTTTTCAAATCTTATGATGCATGGTTAAGATGTGAGCCAGACAAGGTTTGGTGGGACTGACAGACAGACAGAGGGAATCGACCAAACCTATAGTCCCCCAACTGGTAGGGGACTAAAAATGGCAAAAGGATAATATTGTTTTAAAGTCATTGTGACTTTCACCTATAAAATGTATGACCTCAAAATCGATAGTGTCATCTACTGGTTATGCTCAACCTCCCCACAAAGTTTGAGTACTGTAGGTTGAAACATTATCCATTTATCAATTGGGCAAGCTTTGGTCTACCGACGGACCAAATTACAGACATGTGCGCAGCATTATACCCCCTCTTTTTTCAAGAAGGGGCATGAATATCAAACCCATAGTTATTTGACCTAGTATATACATGCATATTGTCACTAGGAAGATGTGTACCAAGTTTTATTTGAATATGAGGAACCCTTTTTGAGAAATGAGGCAAGGTTAAAGTTTTGGGTCAACGACGTCAACAGTATCAAAATAATTCAGACAAGCTAATAATACACATAGCATAGCATTTGGCTTGGCAGTCCCAGACTGACTGTGTCTGACCTTTACCTAGAAATCGAGTTCTTTGACTGAAGTAAATCAGTCCTATTTATACTTAGTCAATTGCATGTTATTCAAATCTAAGGTGTGTGTATTGCAATTGACAGTTTAGTATGGTGACTTCCTCAAAACAGACCAAGTCATAATAATGGGTCATTGGTCATTATTTCACATGATGTCGCATGGCAGCTTCATTTTTCAGAAAGTCAAATTAGCTTTAACAGTTTTGTAGAGTCATCTGAGGAACATTTTTGCGAACTTATCAGAAAGCCAAAATGTTGTTATTTTACACCATTTGTGATACTTTTTAACCAATGATTATGGCTTAACTAAATTTGGAAGATGGTCGCCTAAGGAACATTTCTGGAGTATTATCTTGAACTCAGATAAGCGCTTTCAGAGTAAAAGATTTGTCATTTTACCCCTCTCCCGATGCTGCATGGTGGCCATGGTTTTCATGAATATGAATTTAACAATTTTGGTAGAGGGTCATTTCAGCAACATTTACTTTCAAAGCAGATGAATTTTGTCAATGCACCCTTTTTTCAATGCCTCCTGGTGTCCAGTTGAGGGTCAATTAAGAAATCATTTTGCCAAAATCAGCCAGGAGTTTCAGATCAGAAGATTTCTGATTTTGTCATTTACTCCTCCCTTTCTGATATCATAATGACCAAGTTAAAAATAGAATTGAATTATTCATACAATTTTTAAAGAGTATTACCACAGGCACATTTCTTGTTAACTTGTTAACTAAGCTGAATATTACGCTTGCCAAGGCTCGAGGCATATCATCTTAGTAAACTTGTTTATTTAAAGTGGTCATAAATAAACACTCATGAAATATCCTCTATATATCATATTTATTTACCAAGAAAACAGTGCAATCGCTGCAGTCGCGTTTAAAGGTCAGATCAGTTACCAGTACTAGGATATAAAAAAATCAATGCCAAATGGCACTCCACCATGACCGTCGCATCGTGATGCCAGTTCCAAATCCCCAACACTAACCACTTGGCCACGGCGGATTCCTTTGGATGAAAATACTTGTATGTCTTATAATTTATATCTTTGAACGAAGGTCAGAATCAGGTCAATATTATGGAGCTGTAAATACCTGATGAATGCAAGTTGATAGTTATTTTTGTAATCCATAACTTCATCTCTAATGTTACCTATAAGCATGTTCAGCTGAAAATGGAAAATAAACCCAAACTTAACCCATCCCCACTTACAACAAATGTACTGCCATTGACTTCAAAAAGAACATGTACCGGTAGGCAAAATTATGGAACATCTCTACAAATGTCAGTAAAGGTATCTTAAACAGAGTTGAAAACATTGTGGGGGCATAAGGAGCAATTACACCTTTCACCTTTCACCTTTTCTGATAAGTGGTCTGCTGCAGATGCGACAATATGTGTCTCCATCTTTTCAGGGTCAACTGTGGGGTTTTTTTCATAGTAATTTATGCCACTTTCACATGTATCTTAATCATTTAGATTAATTGCTCCATTTCCTACAATGTTTCAAAAGCAGTCTCACTGATGAAACCTTTACATTTTCAATTTCCCAAGGAGAAAGTTGACATATTTCTATTCAAATTAACATATTCATTAAAAACTACACATTCGTTAAACTGAGAAAGGGATAAACATTATTTATTTAATGCTAAACGATGAGATACTGAGTTCTATCAGTGAGATAAAATCCAAAGCACCCACAATATGACGTCATTTTCCTAGTTTCCGGTCATGTTTATATATATACAGAAATACGTAACGGGTATATTATTAGATCGGATACAAGCATTGTCTTATCTATACTCATGTATAATTCAGTATTCCGTAAAGTTAACAAATCGGACTTATTGTCATTGTCTGACATTGTGTAGTAAACAAATACATTCACAATATTTTCAAGTCTTTTCAATATTTATACTTTCATTTTTAGAGATTTCCGATATGTTTGCCTGAATACTTTCAAAGTCGTCTGCTGGAGATTTGTTTATATGTGGTTTTAGTTTTGTTTTATTGGGGTTTTACACCGCTTTCAACATTATAGTTCCCTTTTTCATGCTCCCTGGGTTAACAAACCAGTACTAGGCTAGGAAATATGCCTTGCCCAAGGGCACTCCACCATGACTGTCCCACCATGATTGGGGATCAAACCCAAGATGCCTGATGCTAACCACTCGGCCACGGCGGATTCCTGCTGTTTATATGTGGGAAAGGGTTAACGCGCCATGCCCCCTCCTCTTCACAAAGTGTGTAGCATATAAATACATGTATCACCAACCAGATTTGGACTCAGATCCATTCGCCATTTACTTTGTCTGAGCTCATCTAATGCAACAAGTTTATGTCTTTCATACGTGGCAGGAAATATTTCCTGAAAATGAAAAAATGAAAAACAATTTTTCAAAGGTAAATTAAATTAGGGTTTTGTATCATTTTCATTTAAGAATAATATCATATACACCTTTATTTTTTACCCCTTCCCCAGCACAACAAATCAAGACAGAGATATGGAAAATCTCTATAAACATAAGCATAACTATAGGACAAAGTCGAAAAAACACCATCATAGAAAAGGAGAAGTTGACGATCAAATAATGCTAAATAACGTTTTCTAAATCAAGTCATCTGCTGCATTTGTATCACTTATTGTCTTAATATGGGAAAGTGTTAACAATCTAACTGATATGATTTGAAGCTATCTCCACAAATAAGTGTCATTTGAAAATATGAAGTATGATTTTGATTCTGAGTTGAGAACATTGTGGTTGAAGGAGATATTGCACTTGTTGCATATGTTCTACTTTCCCCATAATAAATATTTTTCTAAATTATATTCTGCAGTCTTGTTAAATATTCTCTAAAGTTGGGGACGATTTGCAAAAATAAAATTATTCAATGGAAGACTATTTTCATTACAAGATAAAGAAATCTCGAAATTTGAGTATTCCCCCCCCCCCCCCCCCGAAAAGTCTTTGGTATGACTTGACCAGGGATCAAACCCAGATCTCCCTCTCCTAAGGGGAATGCTCTATCACTACACTACAGAGACCATTATTATCTTTTATACTATAGTAACTAACCTGAATGATTGTTGACAGTTTCATCCCCAAAGATTCCTCAGGCTTCATTAATACATAAGACTTGACTTGTAAAGTAAAAGACAGTAACTCAATCAAGCATTCTGAAATAAAAATACACAAATCTTAGTCAAATCTTTTCTTTGTGACCTTTGTCTGAAAATGATGCCTTTAGAAATGCAGCTGTATAGATATTTTGAAAACAATGTCTTAATCTGAACAGTTTTTCGAAATGTTGTAAAAATTGTACTTTCAATTTTTCAGATGTTGACAAGTAGACAGCACTAGAAATATCACTTAACCCTTTCCCTCATATAAACGCTTTCTGACGCCTCTGCAGCAGACGGCTTTTTGAAAACATAGTTACAAAAGAAGAAATTGCTCAAACGAGCAATTTCTCCTTTTGCAACAATGTTTTCCACTTTTAGTCATAGGTTATCCATTCAATTAAAGAGATTTTCTATTTTTTGTCAAAATATGTTCAAAGTCGTCTGCTGCAGAATTTTCGTATGAGGGAAAGGGTTAACCCTTTTCCACTGGAAGATTCTGATCTGCCTACACAGAAATGCAGGTTGATTTGGATATTTGATAGAAGGGAAGGTCAGATGTTTTTTGATATAAACAAAGAAAGTAAGTAAGAAAATTACATTGTACCACTAACCTATTCCATCTATTGGCTTGTTAATGGAGAACAAAGTCTTCATTTTAACAATGGCTGTACAAGATTTGGCCTCTAACAGTGATAGAGTTCTCTCTAAAATAGACATCTGAAACAAGGAAAACAGTCATAAGTAAAACACTCATAGGGTAAACACTCATAAGGATCACACTCATTCTTTAAATGATGATTATGTAGTTAACCCTTCCAAAAGTACAGATGGCTTCTGAAAATATTTTAGCACTGGCTGCAGAGGACATTGCTTTTAACACTCATGCATTTGCAGCAGTCCATTTGGGAAGAAACAAGAGCGCTGCGGAGTCAATGCTTTTCTGTTTTTTTCTAAGTAAAAAAGGGGAATAACTGAAAAAGTATTAATGCCAGAGTTATGTAACTTGGGTATAGTCATGCATATTGTTACTAGGAACATGTGAACAAATTTTCATTTGAAAATGTTGAATGGTTTTGAGTTATGAGGTAAGGTTAAAGTTTTGTGACGATGACGATGACGCAAAGGGTATCACAATAGCCCTACTTTTTTTCTTCAGAAAACAGACAAGCTAAGAATAGTGAACTCTTGTTTTGACATCAGAAACACTAACGACAGCAAATTGTTCAAATACTCTTTCCCTCATACACAGGGCTTTTAAAAACATTTTAGCAATGACCAATGTCTTTTAACAATGATAGTGTATTCTCTGTTACAGACATCTGCAACATAATTAATTAATTAACACTTTCCCTCATATATATGCTTTCTGGAGCCTCTGCAGTAGACAACTTTTGAAAACATTGTGACAAAAGGAGAAATTGCTCAAAACCAGCAATTTCTCCATTTGCCAGTGTTTTCAACTTTTCATGTGTTTGCATAGATATTTTCGAAGTCGTCTGCTGCAAATTTGTTGTATGTGGAAAGGGTTGTAGTAGCCCAGTAATTCTACAAGTACTGGTATCACCTTGACAACACTTTATACAGGCAACTTATAATGCCTCTGAAGCACAAGACTTTTCAAATCCATTGTAGAAGTTGATCACAATCACTGCTTTATTCTTAAAAATGATTTCTGCCCAAATAACCTTTGCCATTAACCCACACAGGGGCGTAGGTTCCTTTAGGCACTGTAGGCACGTGCCTACACATTTTTCTCAAAAAATACCCCAAAATGCGGCTGCGGCGATATAGGATATCAATTTTTTTAGGGGGCCACATTGATTATTGCCTAGCTACGCCCCTGCCACAATGTGACAAATCAGTAGCAGAAGACATTGAAAATATTTATAGTGCACAAGTATGGATAATTACAGATTATATTTATCAAATTAAAAGTTGGAAACATTGTGGCAAAGGAAGAAATTGCTCAGATTCTACTTTTGCCACATTCTTTCGAGAGTAGTCTGCTGCAAATACATACAAATATGTCTGCATGTGGGAAAAGCTAAAGCAAATAAACTTTGCCATTACAATAAACCAATTCTTAAAAAAAGGAGTAATAAACATACCTCTTTCTGGACTATTATCAAACATGACCTTTTATTTGGCATTCCCTCCATGACAGAGGTCAAGGCCAAAGTAACATGTTGAATAAACCATACAGTTAGGTCAAAGTTCAAGGCCAAATACTCAAGATAAACGATCTTCCTGTACTGGTCCCCCTGAAAAATAGTAGGAAACTGACCAGTTCGACAGAAGAGGAAGCCCACTACGGAGGGTGGGGGACGTTGAGTGATCGCAAAAGTTCACTCTGGCCGCACTTCATGCTTAGTTGAGCTAACAAAGGGTGAAGAGCTCTATATAATTCTGTATTTCTAAAATCCTTATTTGGATTTGAAAACCTTCCTTGTGGGTCTCATTACTGTTTTGAGTAGCAACAACATAGATTTTGGATATGTAATAAGACAGTTATTGTGGATGAAAAGAACTCTTTAAGGAGACCTCTTAGACAAATTTTGACACAAGTGCAGGAGATTGATTGATTGATTGGGGTTTAACGCCGTTTTTAACAATTTCTCAGTTATATCACGGTGGCCAGTTAACCTACTCATGCATTTCCTGGTTTTCTCACACTAGTACTCCACACAACAATCTTCCCAAGCAACTGGCTGCTTTTCCACAAAGACTTAGCCAATTGGTGGAAGACGAATGACGCATGTCGCATTGACTTTTGTCAATCGTCGGAAAGAAAGTTGGCCGAGCCGGGATTCGAACTCACAACCCCTGGATTGACAGCCTGCGTCGCTACCGACTGAGCTACTGGGGCTCGGTCCACATGTGCAGGAGACAACTTATAAAAACAATGTAGCAAAGGAAGAAATTGCTCATGATTGAGCAATTTCACTTTTTGCCACAATGTTTTCAGCTCTTTTCAAATAATAAAATAAGCCTTTTTTTTATATTGTTTTCAGTCATCTGCTGAAGATTGATTGTATGCTGGAAAGGTTTCAATGTATAAACAACACTTACCACTCCGTATCTGAGCCCAAACTCTTTCAGCAGACAGACAGACGCGCTTGATAGAGGGGTAGAAGGAGCTGGGGCGATCAGTTCATTCTGCTGTCTGTATGGGGACTCGTAGCCTATCAACTTCTGCATCAGAAACCTGTATTGTTCATGCACAGGAACAACCTGCAAGAAATTTAAGACCTTTTCCCACCTGTAGACAAATTTCGACGCATCTGCAGCAGACGACTTTTGAAAACATCGCGGCAAAGGTTAAATTGCTCATGATGACCAATTTCACCATTTGCCACAATGTTTTCATCTCTATTTGATAATTAAACTGTCATTAATGGAGATTTTTCACGTCTGCTGCAGATTTCTTGTAAGTGGGAAAGGCTTTAGACCTTGGTAAGGAACCGTTACTAAGAATGTTCTGTTTTGGGCTTTAACCCATTCCCATATTTGCATAGTTTGAAGTACTTGAATTGGCCCAAATCAAAATTACAATCAATAAAAAAACAAAATATATTGCATAATTTATTTGCGGTTTAAAAATCAATGTGTTTTCTCAATACAGCCAAATAAAGCATCATTTGGAACTAATTGGCTTCATCTATACATGTATGTACATTACATAGGGTCCAACCTAGCATGTTTTCTTACTCTCTTGGCAAGTTGTTCTAAAAAGAGAAAGGTTAAACCCTTTCTCACATACAGTAAATCTGCAGTAGATGATTTTAAAAACATCTAGGCAAAAAAACTGTAAAATCTCTGTAAGGGAAAGTTTAAATATTGATAAGACTTGATAACAATGTGGAAAAAGTACAAATTGCGCATCTAAAATTTCAGCTATTAGCCAATACTAGGCTTGACTTAACCTTTTCCCACACACAACACATCAGCAGCAGACAATTTTGAAAACATCTAGACAAAAATATGAACATTTCTCAAAATTAATACTATCGAATAAAGTTGAATTCATTGGAACATATATTTGGTGGCAAAAGCATATCATTAAGTCATCAGCTGCAGATGCATAAAAATGTGACTGCTCTTGGGATAGTTAACATAAGGTTACTTTATTTTCTTATTATGGCCGCTGTATTTTTAGAGAGGCAAAATCAGTAATAAAATTAAATTACCGGTGAGCTTTTAGAAGTCTGCGGAAGTGAGAAGTGCCAGAATTTATTTAACAGGTCTGTAATATGAGACCTCTCTTTCTTCTGCCATTGGTCATACCCCAACTTGTTCTGAAAATAAAATATACTGACTTATATATCTGACCATACTGACTTTTTAACCCTTTATACATCATGGAACAACCCTGCAAGAGACCACTTTGAAAAGATCAAGGTAGACAAAATGACTTAAAAATATATATGGAAAATCTATAAGGCGAAACTCTTTTGTTAGAATTGATTTAAATTAATATTCAAATTATATAAAACATATATATATTTTAACTTCTATAAAATTTCTTTATCTTGTGTGCAGCATTTTTAAACCATTACAGATGAAATAAATCATAATACAGGGAGAAAAGCAAGACTTGAAGAGTGTTGTCTTCTTTATGAATAGTTCAATGTGATAATCAATATCAAAACAATGTTCAATGTAAATTCAACCGGTTTCACCATACACTGGCATGCGTCCTTCTAAATAATTATCTTCATTCAAATATTAAACCCATTCCCACATATAAACACTTTGCGATTCTGCAGCAAACGACTTTTTGAATACATTGTGACTAAAGAAGAAATTGCTCAAGACGAGCAATTTCTTTTTTTGCCACAACGTTTTCAACCTTATTCAATAATTATAATGTCATTCATAAAGTTTTTCCATGCTTTTGCCTCGAAGATATCAAAGTCGTCTGCCGCAAATTTGGTTTTAGAGGGAAAGAGATAACTTGAAAAAATAAGACATTGCTACATAATATGAAGACTTACACAGAATGTTTTGGGATTATAAAATGCATTGGTGTTGTTTTCCAAGGCTACCAACTGTCTCACTAGTTCTTCAGCTAGGACCTGAAGAGACATCAAGAACAGAAACAACTAGAACTATCACTGAAGATGATAAATACCCCCAAAACAGCACCTTGACCTACACCATAACTTAATAAGTAAAAGGCCATAACTCTGCAAAATAAAATGCAATTGTAAGACCTTTAGAATATGCACATCTCCTCTTGGTATAGAAGCTTCATATAAAATGTTATTGAATACCACCTAGTGGTTTGTAAGAAATAGGCCGGACAAAAGATGGCTTCCGACCGACAGACAGACAGACATCCAGCCCGACACAGTGACTCCTATATACCCCCTCTTCATCGAAGGGGGTATAACAAATAAAGAAAACCAGTCCAATGAAGTATTCCACAAATGAGGTCGATAATCAAACCTAATCCTTTCCCACATATAGACGCTTTCTGAATCCTCTGCAGCAGACGACTTTTGAAAACATTGTGACAAAAGGAGAAATTGCTCAGTAAATATACCCCCATTTAAGGGATTTTCTATATTTTTGTCCAAATGTTTCAAAAGCCGTCTGCTGCAGATTTGTTGTATGTGGGATAGGGTTAACATTTGAGTTTCAAGAATCAGTGTAAATCAATCATCACTGCTATATCTCCTATGCCCATAATTCTTATTTACACAAAAATATCTTTGCTCAAGATGTCTTAATGATCTGATATTTTATCCCTTTCCCAAATACAGGCGATTTTTGACACCCTTGGCAGCAGACAACTCTTAAAAAACATTTGTGACGAAAGGAGAAATTGCTTGAGATGAGACTTTTCCCCCTTTTGCCACAATATTTTTAACTATTCAATAATTTAACTTTGATTTAAAAAATTGTCCATACTTTTGCTGAGACATTTTCAATGTCGTCTGCTGCGAATTTGTCGTATGTGGAAAAGTGTCTGCTTTGAAAATGTCTCAGATATAAACTATTTATTAAAGTGTTGCAGTCAATACAGTGCCCTACCAGTTAGGGAGCAGAAATATCACTATATTGTGTATGGGTAGTTACACTGTAGATCAGACTTTTTACCTTTCATCTTGAAGAATGACATTGACCTTAACCCTTTCCCAAATATAGATGCTTTCTTACACCTCTGTAACAGATGACATTCAACCTTCAATTTTTTCAATTGGTTAATCAAGTTTAGTCCAGAAATGTTTACCTTCAACTTTGATGTCTCACCATGTCCTTGTACTTAACCCTTTCCCTCATACAGCAATTCTGCAGCAGACGACTTTGAAAGTATTTTGTCAAAAAATAGAAAATCTCTATAATTGAATGGATAACCTATGACAAAAAGTGGAAAACATTGTGGCAAAAGGAGAAATTGCACGTTTTGTGCAATTTCTTCTTTTGTCACTATGTTTTCAAAAAGCCATCTGCTGCAGAGGCGTCAGAAAGTGTCTATATGAGGGAAAGGGTTAACCACTTCAAACATACAACAATAGGCGACTTGGATACTATCCAGGCAAATATATGCATCTTCATGATGGAAAAGGTTATTTGATAAACACAATGATATGAGTTATTTCCTTATTGTTTCATGAACTTAACCCTTTCCCTCATATAGACGCTTTCTGACGCCTCTGCAGCGGACGGCTTTTTGAAAACATAGTGACAAAAGAAGAAATTGCTCAAAACAAGCAATTTCTCATTTTACCACAATGTTTTCCACTTTTAGTCATAGGTTATCCATTTAATTATAGAGATTTTCTATTTTTTGACAAAATATGTTCAAAGTCGTCTGCTGCATAATTGTTGTATGAGGGAATGGGTTAACTCTTATACTCTCTAAGTTATCACAAATAACTTTATTACTTTCCGTTAGACGGACTTGGTGTTAATCTTTTGGATTTTAAACATCTAGTAACAGCTAGCACATTAGAGAACAGATTACAATTATACTTTTTGTGCCGATTTCTTTTCCATCTGGGATGCTACGATTTCCTCATATTGCTTGAACTTTTCCTGGATGAGTCTAAAAGCACGTCGGAGCAGTTCACACAGTGTTTCTGCCGGGATCATGGCTGTGTCCTCCTGCTCATCCACCCCGCTGTCATTCTGAGACGAGGGGGTCACAAATCTGTAACCAAACCAGTATTGATGTTCAAGGTAAGTAAGTAGGTAAGCTTTAGTCTATGTTCTACACAATGTCATATATCTACTAACATTCCATATTTAACCTTTACCATATACAGACACTTTGTGACGCATCTGCAGCAGACATATTTTGAAAGCATTGTTGCAAAAGAAGAATTGCTGATAATGAGCAATTTCTTCTATTGCTCAATGTTTTTTAACTCTATTTGTCTATTTCATTTTCATTTACCAAGATTTTTTTATATATTTTTGTCAAGATGTTTTCAAAGTCGTACCCATGATGTATACACCTGGTAAAAAGGAGTAATGTGGCATAACTCTTTTTCGCCAGAAAAATTCCAATGGTCCTGACAGGGTTAAACCCAAAGTTTCTTGATCCTGATCTCCTTACCATTTGACTAAGTTCCCATACCATATTTTCTTTGTAAGACCACTTATTTTAGTACCCATGACATTGGGTTTAATACATAAAATAAAGATCACAAAACAATAAAATATTAATGGAAGATGCTGCTTAACCCTTTCCCACATATAGATGCTTTCTGATTGATGCCTTTGCAGGAGACAACTTTTAAAAATATGTTGGCAAAATGAAAATTTGCTCAAAACAAGCTATTTCTCCATTTGCCAAAATGTGTTCAACTTTTTTCAGTTATTGTACCTTTATTTATAGAGATTTTCCTTGTTTTTTCCTAGATGTTTTCAAAGTCGTCTGCTGCACATTTGTTGTATGTGGGAAAGGGTCAACCCGATCAAACATACAAAAATGAGTGGCTGACTATTGAGAAATAGTTTGAATACATTAACCCTTTCCCTCATATAGACGCTTTCTGACACCTCTGCAGCAGACAGCTTTTTGAAAACCTAGTGACAAAAGAATAAATTGCTCAAAACGAGCAATTTCTCCTTTTGACACAATGTTTTCCTCTTTTAGTCATAGGTTATCCATTCAATTATAGAGATTTTCTATTTTTTTGACAAAATATGTTCAAAGTAGTCTGCTGCAGAATTGTCTTATGAGGGAAAAGGGTTAACAGGATGACAGACAATACGGCAACTATATGATTCCCTGAAATCCGCCAAAGGAGCATAAAACTAGTGAAAATTCTAACCCTTTTCCACAAACCGGTACAACAAATCTGCAGTAAATGTTAACCCTTTCCCTCATACGACAATTCTGCAGCAGACGACTTTGAACTTAATTTGTCAAAAAAAAGAAAATCTCTATAATTGAATGGATAACCTATGACTAAAAGTGGAAAACATTGTGCTAAAAGGAGAAATTGCTCGTTTTGAGCAATTTCTTCTTTTGTCACTATGTTTTCAAAAAGCTGTCTGCCTCGGAAGCGTCAGAAAGCGTCTATATGATTGATTGATTGATTGATTGATTGGGGTTTAACGCCGTTTTTAACAATTTCTAAGTCATATCACGGTGGCCAGTTCACCTATTCATGCATTTCCTGGATTTCTCACACCAGTACTCCACACAACAATCTTCCCAAGCAACTGGCTGCTTTTCCACATAGACCATTGGTGGAAGACAAATGACGCATGTCGCATTGACTTTTGTCAATCGTCAGAAAGAAAGTTGACCGAGCCGGGATTTGAACTCACAACCCCTGGATTGACAGCCCGCGTCGCTACCGACTGAGCTACCGGGGCTCGGCGTCTATATGAGAGAAAGGGTTAAGGCAATAGTACAAAAAATCTCTACAAATAAAAGTATAATTTGAAATAAGAGTTCAAATCTGATATTAACAAACATACCTTTTCTGGGAAAACACAGATGGCGAAGTCATGGGGCTGGCCCCTGATGGAGGTTCTGGGGCCCCCAGTACAGGAAATGCTGCACATTTAAGGGCCTGCTGAAAGACCTGAAATTCCACAGCATTTAGTCCCGTCACTGTTTCCATGATATCCAGGTTTGTTTTCATCATAGCACCCTCCTCTATGCCACTGTCTCGCCCATCATTGCGAACCTAGCATGAGTGAATTCTGATTATTAAAAAAAATCTAATTATGGGAAAAGGAGAGAATGTGTGTGTGTTACGTGGAGTTTCTTCTTATTCTATAATGTTTGCTTAACCCTTTCCCACATACCACAAATATGCAGCAGACAACGTTGAAAACATATTTACAAACACATGACAAATCTCCATAAATGAAAAATTTAAAATCAATAATTAGAGTTGAAAACATTGTGGCAAAAGGAGAAATTGCTCATTATGAGCAATTTATTCTTTTGCCACAATGTTTTCAAAAGCTGTCTGCTGCAGGCGTCAGGGAAAGGGTTAAGTCCTCTGCTACAGAGACATCAAGCATTGCCTGAGTTGGGAACATTTATAAAATACCTAGTGATGGACACAGCATTCAGATATGTTTTACATGTATGTTCTAATTTGGTTTAAACCTTTTCCCAAATACAGACACATGTTGACACATCTGCAGCAGATGACATTGGAAAACAGTTTGGCAAAAGAAGCAATTGCTCATGATGAGCAATTTCTCCTTTTGCTGAACTGTTTCCAACTCCATCCAATAATTTAACTTTCATTTATAAAGGTTTTCAATATTATTGCCTAAGTGTTTTTCAAAGTTGTCTGCTGCAGATTTGTTGTGTGTGCGAAATAGTTAATGGTACAATGCATAGGGTCCTTGTTAAAACATTTTTTTGTTAAGTTCTTCCTCTTTTATTCATTAGTCCCTTAACTCTTTCCCACATACAACAAATCAGCAGCAGACGACTTTGAAAACATATAGTGTAAACCCACTAAACCTCTTTAATTGAAGGTATAATTACTGAAACAAGCAAATTCAGAGAATTATGGTCCCCCGCCAGGGTCAAGGTCACAAGGTAAAAAAAAATGGTATTGATGGAAAGGGGTTGTCACAAGGAATACACATGTGAAATATGAAAGCAGTACCTATTACGGTTCAGAAGTTATGACCAAGGTTAAAGTTTTTGTGACAGCGTGACTGACGGACTGACGAATGAGAAATAATAGTCCCCACGCTTTCGCTAAAGCGGGGGACAAAAAGTTAAAAGCCTTGTGGCAAAATGGGAATCTGCTCATTATGAGCAATTTCTTCTTTTGTCCCAAGGTTTTCTAAACAAGTCTGCTGCAGAGGTGTCAGAAAGCGTTTAAATGTGGGAAAGGTGTGAACGATGTCACCGCAGGGGGCTATAAGTTTACCAGTCATAAGGTCTTTCTTTAAACTTTCCAAAATATAGACACTTTCTGATGCCTTTGCAGCAGACAGCATTTTAAAAACATTGTGACAAAAGAAGAAATTGCTGAAAACGAGCAATTTCTCCTTTTGCCACAACGTTTTCCATTTTTAGGCATAGGTTAATTATCCATTCAATTATAGAGATTTTCTATTTTTTGACAAAATATGTTCAAAGTCGTCTGCTGCAGAATTGTCTTATGAGGGAAAGGGTAACACTTTTCAAAATATAGCAAATCAGCAACAGACGACTTTCAGAACATCTAAGCATAAAATCTCTACACATATAAAACTTCAATTATAATGAATAGAGGTGAAAACATTGTGTTAATTTCTCCTTCAGTCACAATGTTTTCAAGAGTTGTCTGCTGCAGATGTGTAGGAATACCGAATATAAGAGGAACCAAAGTTGGTTCATATGACCTTTCTCCAGATGCAGATGTATTTGGATCAATCTGTAGCAGATGAAATTTATCAACCCTTTCCCCCATACGACAATTCTGCAGCACACAACTTTAAATGTATTTTGAAAATCTCTATAATTGAATGGATAACTTTTGACTAAAAGAGGAAAACATTGTGGCAAAAGGAGATATTGCTTGTTTTGAGCAATTTCTTCTTTTGGCACTATGTTTTTAGAAAGCCGTCTGCTGCAGAGGCGTCAGAAAGCGTCTGTATGCCTAAGTCGTCTGCTGTATGAAAGGGTGAACACATACCAATCTGACATTTTGAAATCTCTGTTTACATGAGGCCAGCAATAAACAGCATCTCCTCTGTCTGGAAATAAAACAAAACTTACATGTATATCAATTTAAATCTATCTACTAGAAATCAAACTAGAATCGTCTGCTTTAAAATATCTGAGGTGAATCATTTTACATAATATGGACAATTGTAAATATCATTTTCATTTTTGAAAACATTGTACGAAAAAGAGAAATTGGTTGCTTTGAGAATTTTTTTTTTTTTTCTAATAATGTTTTCAGATGTTGTCTGCTGCAAAGGCTATGAATGTCATCTGTACCAGCGAATGCAAACATACAACAAATTTGCAGCAGACAGCTTTGAAGACATAGTGACAAAAACCTGAAAAATCTCCATAAAAGATAATTGTTAAATAAAGTTGAAATCATTGTGGCCAAAGGCGGAATTGATCATCATGAGCAATTTCCCCCCTTGGCCACAATGTTTACAAAAGTCGTCTGCTGCTAATGAGTCTTTAACTGTACAACTTGGCTTCAGTATTTTTTCATACAATGCATCTTCATATAAAAACAACACTGCATGTATTTATTCATACAATTTGACTTCATCTTCATATAAATAGTTTGAAAGTTAACATAAATATTTAATCCACATGCAGACACATTTTTATCCATCTGCTGCAGATTTATAATATGCGTGAAAGTGTTACTTAAGAAGGAATGTTTCTTACTCGAGATTAGTGAAATAATCATGGATCTTCTTTCCTGTACATCCATGCCTGAAAAGTAAAAAGACAACACATAACTATCTCATTATGTCACACACGATTATCTCAATACAACACATGATTACCTCAATACACAACATGATTATCTCAATACACCACATGATAATCTCAATACACCACATGATTATCTGGAAACATCACATGATTATCTCAATACAACACATTATTATGGAGTTTATTTACCTTTGAACTTTTGATATGTGATATTTTTGTGCCCATAACTAAGAGTGTGTTGTTATTAGTTGAGTCCTGTTAACCCTTCCCCATATGCAACAAAGCTGAAACATACACTTTAACCCTTTCCCTCATATAGAGGCTTTCTGACGCCTCTGCAGCAGACAGCTTTTGAAAACATAGTGACAAAAGAAGAAATTGCTCAAAATAAGCAATTTCTCCTTTTAATTGCCACAATGTTTTCCACTTTTAGTCATAGGTTATCCATTCAATGATAGAGATTTTCTGCTTTTTTGACAAAATATGTTGAAAGTCGTCTGCTGCAGAATTGTTGTATGGGGGAAAGGGTTAACATGATATGCAAAAATTTCTACAACTGTAAAAATAATTATTAAATAGAGTTGAAAACATTGCGGTGAATCCTTTTGATATTATGTTTTTAAAAGTTTTCTGCTACATATGTGTTAACACTTTCCCTCATATAGACACTTTCTGACGCCTCTGCAGCAGACGACTTTTTGAAAACATAGTGACAAAAGAAGAAATTGCACAAAACGTGCAATTTCTCCTTTTGCCACAATGTTTTCCACTTTTTGTCATAGGTTATCCATTCAATTATGGAGATTTTCTATGTTTTGACAAAAAACATTCAAAGTCGTCTCCTGCAGAATTGCCGTATGAGGGAAAACGTTAAATTGCGTCTGCATTTGGGAAAGGTTGAGTATCACAAGAAATACATTTCCTATCAAATATTCAACAGTAAATCTAATATTTATTACAGACATGTATATTAAAATGCAAATTAACTTCCAATAACCATTTTCCTATCTAGTAGAAGAATATTTATGGTACTTTCAAGGATGTTTCAGGCAAAAGTGTATTAAATACTAACATTTAAGCGCAAAACCCCATTACATTAAAAGGTGAATTTGCTTATTTATTCCATGTTGTCTTTATAAGAAAACTGTTAATGTTTTGTTGATTTTTTGGTTTTATTGGGGTTTTCAACATTATTTCAGTTATGTTATGGCAACCGTGCACTTATTCATACAAACCAGTACTGGGCTAGGAATCAAAGGGCACTCCACCATGAATAAGGGGTTAAACTGGTTGAATTTCATAAACATATCATGCTGACAAAATATGTTTAGAATATATTTCTTTGAAAACAATAGGAAACAATGTAACATCTTGATAATTGGATGCATATGTTTGTAGGTTTGTAAACAGATATGAAAACACAGAAACTGGATAGGTTGCTTGTTTTGGGAATTAATCCCTTTTTAAAATGTTTTTTTCAAAAATGTGTCTGCAGTTAAGGCATCAACATTTGTCTGCATTTAAGAAAATATAAAGTGATTACTATTCATTTAGCCCTTTTCAACATACGCAAAATCTGCAGCTGGAGAAAATATCTTTGCAAAAAATTGGAAAGTCTGTACACAGGAAAGTATGCCGAGCCCCGGTAGCTCAGTCGGTAGCGGCTCGGCCAACATTCTTTCCGACATTTTACTAATGTCACTTTGACAAGCCTGATTCGTCTTCCACCAATGGATTTAACGTCTATGTTGAAAAGCAGCCAGTTGCTTGGAAAGAATGTTGTATGGAGTACTGGTGTAAGAAAGCCAGGAAACTGGCCACCGTCATATGACTGAAAAATTGTTGATAATGACGTTAAACCCCAATCAATTAAAACAAATGAAAGTATAATTATGGTATAAAAACTTTGTGGCAAAAGGGTCAAAATGTTTTAAAACGTCCTCTGCTGCACATGCATCAAAATCTGTTTGCAAGAAAATATGGTTAACATTAAAAAAATCTGGGTTTTATAAACATCTATGCAAACATATGAATGATCTCTACAAATGAATGTATCATTAATTGAATATATAGTTGATAAAATTCTTACAAAAGGAGAAATTGCTCATCATGAAAAATTTCATCTATTGTCACAATGTTTTCAAAAGTGGTCGTCTGCAGATGGGCCAAAAACCTTCTTCAGGTGGAAAAGGGTAACAAGGTTATCCAAATCCAATTTAGATTCAACCCTTTCCCACATACAGCGAATCTTCAGCAGACGACTTTGAAAACATAGCAACAACAACCTGAAAAATCTCCATAAAAGATAGCTTAATTGTTAAATAAAGTTGAAAACAGTGGGGCCAAAGGAGAAATTGCTCATCATGAGCAATTTCAGCTTTGGCCACACTGTTTTCAAAAGTCGTCTGCTGTTATTGCGTCAAAAACGCGTCTGCAGATGGGAAAGGGTTAAAGGGGTAATCATTCCTTTTGAATATACAACAAATCCCGAAGCTGACAACCTTCAAAATATGTTTTGTTTGATTTGGGTTAATGCAGTTCTCCACACATTTTCAGTAATATCACGACAACCAGTTCACCTAACCATGCAGTGTCTGGTTTACCCACACCAGTTCTCTATACAACAGTTTTTCCAAGCAACTGGCTGCTTTTCCACATAGTCTACAACCCTATTGGTGGTTACCGACAGAGCTACCAGAACAGGGGGAAAAAAAATGGATTTGTTTCATAAATGATGAGCAATTGTTTCTTTTGTCTCAATATATTATAACCCTTTCCCTCATAATGTTTTCTGATGCCTCTGCAGCAGACGGCTTTTTGAAAACTTTGGGACAAAAGAAGAAATTGCTCAAAACAAGCAATTTCTCCTTTTGTCACCATGTTTTCAACTCTATTAAATTATTGTAGTTTCATTGAAAGGGAGTTTCCAATTTATTTTGGGGGTATGTTTTCAAAGTCGTCTGCTGCAAAATTATTGTATGTGGGAAAAGGGTTAAAGTGGCATGCTGAAAAGGCATCAAAGTGCATCTACATGTGGAGAAGCTTACTTTAAGATTAGACCTCCGAGATCTTGAGTTGTTCCATCGTGTCGTCCACTACTACCAAGTCCTCCTTGATACCATAGTCTCTCTTCGGATTCTGTGGCAACCTTTAGTACCGCTTCAGGGGGAAAATGGTTCCCCTGTGACATTTCTCTCTCATATAAGTCTAATTCTCCTATAGCAAAATATATATATATATACATTTTCTTAAAAATATCAATACAGTTCTTGAAACAAGTATTTAACCCTTTCCCACACACACCAAACATGCAGCAGATGACTTTGAAAGCATTTTGTTAAAAAAAACCGGAAAATCTCTATGAAGAAATGAACAATTGCTCATTTTGAGCAATTTCTCCTTTAACCACAATGTTTTCAAAAGTCATCTGCAGATGTGTCAGGGAAAGGGTTAAATTTTCTATAAGTATTTTATGAAAGGGTTTAATCCTCTCCTAAATATCCATGCTTTTTAAAACGTTTACAACAAATAACTTGAAAACATTCAGGGAAAAGTAGAAATTACCAATTGTCCATAATGAGCAATTTCTCCTTTTCCCACAATTTTATCAACTCTGTTCAATAATTATAATTTCATTTATAGAAATTTTCCATATTTTTGCCTAGATGTTTAAAAATTAGATTATATTTATATTGGAAAGTGTTTAACCCTTTCCCTCATATAGACGCTTTCTGACGCCTTTGCAGCAGACAGCTATTTGAAAACATAGTGACAAAAGAAGAAATTGCACAAAACGTGCAATTTCTCCTTTTGCCAAATTTTTTTCCACTTTTAGTCATAGTTTATCCATTCAATTATAGAGATTTTCTACTTTTTGACAAAATATGTTTAAAGTCGTCTGCTGCAGAATTGTCGTATGAGGGAAAGGGTTTAATCAGTTCATGCAACTGGAATGAGGCGATGAGGAAACTAAATAATTCAGTTACAATATCTGAGGCATCTTACAGGAAGACCTAATTAACCCTTTCCCCCATGATATATACCCTTTCTAATGCCTAACAGCAGACAACTTTTGAAAACATTGTGGCAAAATGAGAATTTGCTCATAATGAGCAAATTCTCCTTTTATCATGATTTTTTTAACTCTTTTCAATCATTTACAGAGATTTTTCTCATAATTACCTAGATATTTCCGAAGTTGTCAGTTATAAATTTGTTTCATATGGGAAAGTGGGGTTAACCACATTTAAGCCAAGCCATGCCAACATAGACCTTTGTGGATATTGACAGCAATGGCAGCTATTATCAAATTGCACACCTGTGTTTTCCACTCTGGGTCAAAATTGTATCCCAGGATGTTTGAATGACTGGGAGGGAAGGTAATGATCAAACTGCTTGGAGACTGATTTTTTGCTAATCATAAAGACTTAACTCTCCCTTTCCAATGTGCAAGCTCATTTGCAGCAGATTATTGTTGATGACATTATGGCAAAAGGAGACATTGCTCATATGAGCAATTACTTATTTTGTTCCAATGTTTTCATCTGTAATAATTATACATGAATTCCAGTTTGGAGAATTTTCATAATTTTGCCGGGATGTTTTCGAAGTTGTTTGCCACAAATTTTTTGTATGTGGGAAAGGGTTAAAGACCAGTTTTCTTGTAGCGTGGTTCGTTTTTGACCAAAGTGTTTAAAGGTTCAGAATCCTAATCATTTGCCAGTTGGTTTAAGAAAATATTACTACACTGATTTGCTGCTTACTGCAGGCTCTGCATAAAATGAACTTGCCTGAATCTACAATGTCACAAATCAAGAAAGATTTTCTCATTTTGCTACTTATAAAACTCTTTCCTGCTAAGAAAGCTTCTGAAGCAGATGAAATTGGAAGACTTCTGTGTGGGGAACAATATAGAAAATGTCTATGAATGATGGTATAATTTTAGAATAGAGTTGAAACCATTGTTGGAAGAGAAGCAATTACTCATTATGAATGATTTCTCAATTCCTCACAATATTTTCAAATGTCTTCTGCTGCAAACACATCTTACATGAGCAAAAGGGTTAAATCGTCATCGTTTGAATATTTTATTATCTCCATTGTTTATGAATCAGTCAAGTGTGTGTGTCATGTGCTCAGGAGTTTAGATTATCTGTCCTTAATTTTTCAATCAAATGGCATTTAACCCTTTCCCACTCGAGACGATATCTGACGCATCTGCAGCAAACCACTTTTGAAAACATTGTGGCAAAAGGAGAAATTGCTTGTTTTAAAAGAAGAAATTGCTCAAAACAAGCAATTTCTCCTTTTGTCAGAATGTTTTAAACTCTATTTAATAGTAAAACTCTCACTTATTGAGATTTTTCATGTTTTTGTCAATAAGTTTTGAAAGTCGTCTGCTGCAGAATTGTTGTATGAGCCATAGACTGTTACTGGTACCCTATTCATGAAAAATATAATAAATATGAATTTTGATGCATATTTGTGACATCTTAAAGACAAATGAAAGATAAAACCAGTACAAATCCAAGTTCAATTTTCCTTATCTGCAACCTTAAATTAAATCCCCTTTTTTCATAATTACATTATTGTATATGCTTTGCCAGAGAAATTCAAGCAATTATTGCACAACACCAAACTATTGATGATAACTGAAAGAAGTTATCTGCTTCAGCATTTGGGAAAAGCTTTTAAGAAAGCTCAACTTAGAGCTTGATGTTTATGTTATGTATGTTATGTTCTTGACCCTTTCACACATACAGACGCTTTCTGACGCCTCTGGATCACATAACTTTTTAAAACATTGTGGCAAAAGGAGAAGTTGCTCATGTTGAGCAATTTCTCCTATCGTCACAATGTTTTCTACTATATTCATTATTATACTTTCATTTGCAGCTTTTTTCATATTATTTCTGACTAGATGTTTTCAGTTGTCTGTCGCATATTTTTTGTATGTGGTTAATTACCGTTTTCTTCAAAACCTGTATTATGGGTAATAAAAAGAGTCGTCAGATAGGGTTTTAATTTGAGCTATATTAAATTATTACAGAATATTTTTGTTTTATTCAAGTTTTAACCCTTTCCTTCATACAACAATTCTGCAGGAGAAGACTTTGAATGGATTTTGTCAAAATAGAAAATCTCTATAATTGAATGGATAACCTATGACTAAAAGTGGAAAACATTGTGGCAAAAGGAGAAATTGCTTGTTTTGAGCAATTTCTTCTTTAGTCACTATATTTTCAAAAAGCTGTCTGCTACAGAGGCGTCAGAAAGCGTCTATATGAGGGAAGGGGTTAAATCCTTATCAACAGTATTTGGTTAAAGTACAATTATTGTGACAATGACATAACAATAATTCCAGTATTATTTTAAAACATTAAGCCCAAAATTAGCATTGCCGAGGATCACTTCCTCATGGTTTTTTCTGCAAGCAGGGATGTACAGCAATTAGCTCCTCCTTGGACTTGGAGATCTATGTCTATTCTATTAACCCTTTCCGTCATACAACAATTCTGCAGCAGACGACTTTGAACATATAGTTGAAAACATTGTGTCAAAAGGAGAAATTGCTCGTTTTGAGCAATTTCTTCTTTTGTCATTATGTTTTCAAAAAGCTGTCTGCTGCAGAGGCGTCAGAAATTGTCTATATGAGGGAAAGGGTTAAGCACCTAACCATCATGATAGGTCTCAAAATATACTCTAGGGGCTATATTGTTCCAAATTCACTTTTAATGTCATTAATAATATAGTGTCCCTGATCAATTGATGGAAAATCACAATCTTAAAACGAGGGTCCTACTAAAAGTCACTAAGAGCTACTAAGAAGGCACTAAGCATGTTAAACATTAGTTAATTGTATTATTTTAACATTTAATATTAATTCTGAAGTTGAACTAGGTGATTGGTTTAAACTTGTTTATATAAATCGGCAGAGACCCTATTTTTAAAAATAATGTATCCTAATAGTGTTGACGAAATCAGACGAGCTATTTGTTATTAAGCTATGTTTTATTGTACAGTTACTAAGAAGGCACTAAGTATGCTTAATTAATGCATAGATGAATAAAATAATTATATTTTGTTTTATAATGGGTTTTAAAATCTGTTAAGAAAGAATTATTACACTAAGAAAGGACAGTGCAATTCGATGTGTAAGTAGATGTATATCATCTGACATCAATCATCATCATCATCTTTAACAGACCTGGTATGAAACAAAATACAAAATGAAATTATTTATGATAAACTAATATTTATTATTAATAATTCATAATATTAAAAGTTAACGTTCAAGAAAAAGAAGATAAAATTCCCGGTTTATGTATATACAAGTTCAAATCATCGGCAAATGACCTAGTTCAACTTCGGAATTGATATTAAATATTAAAATAATACAAATGATTAGTTTTAAACATTCTTAGTGCCTTCTTAGGGAGCCCTTCTTAATGCCTTCTTATGGAGCCCAACTTAGTAACTCTCAGTAGTTCTAAGTGGCTCTAAGTAGTTCTTAGTAGATCTAGCTCTTAGTGGCTTTTAGTAGTTCTAAGTAGTTCTTAGTAGGCTAGCTCTTAGTAGTTCTAAGTAGTTCTTAGTAGGCTAGCTCTTAGTATTTCTAAGTAGTTCTTAGTAGCTCTTAGTGGCTTTTAGTAGGACCATAGAACGAAGACTAAATATGTACAAGTAATTTTAACCATTTTCCATTTGTAGCTGAATTTTGACGCACCTGTAGTAGACGAGTTTTGAAAACACTGTGGCTCATTGTGGGAAAGATCTCCGTTTGTTACAATGTTTTAAACTCTGTTCAATAATTATACTTTCACTTGCGGAAATTTTCCATATATATATATCGGACTACATATTTTCAAAATAATCTGCTGTAGAATTGTTGCCAGTTAGAAAGGGTTGAATAATAACTAAATTAGTCTTATCTTACCTTAATCAAACTAATCCCGAAATTGTTAGGCTCTGCATTGCATCCGAAACCGTATTCAATTAAATCTAGGTAATTTTAACTTCCTTCCTTGACATTCGCCATTTTGTACATCACATGACCAATGTTTACAATATTAGAAGAAAAGGAAAAAATATGTAGGCACGTATAAAAAGTATATGAATGGATACTTATTCTTATGATTTGAAGTTTAATTCATCTTTTTACAAAACCATTCAGTATACAGGTCAATAAATACAAAATGTGGAACAATAAGCAGATTTCATTTTCGCAATGTTTTCTGCTCATTGTGAAACATTTTTAAGTTAGGAATTATCTGTTTTTGTTTTGTGTTAAAACAGTTTATTTTTTCGTCATTATATCTTAATTACTTCTTAGCATAAGTAACGATGTTTTGTTTTTGTTTGAATTTATAGTTTTGTTTTCTTCAAACATAAATTGACCAAACATCATGCGAACAGTGAAGGTGCGTACATGCAGCCAGTTTCGATACGGTTTTTAGGTGCTTAAAGTGCGTAGGCTACACCCAGTCACATTAGGAACTTCAGGTGCGTACACATAGTCCTGCTAGGTTCGTCGGTCCGTCAGGTTCGTCTCGATAGTAGCGTATGCTGCAAACACTCGATACTTGCTTAATGTGCGTATGCTACACACAGTTTCTCAATAGGTGCTAAATGTGCGTAGGCTACACACACTCTCGCTAGGTGCTCAATGTGCGTAGGCTACACACACTCTCGCTACGTGGTCAATGTGCGTAGGCTACACACACTCTCGCTATGTGGTCATTATACGTAGGCTACACACACTCTCGCTATGTGGTCAATGTGCGTAGACTACATACACACTCGCTACGTGTTCAATGTCCGTAGGCTACACACACTCTCGCTACGTGCTCAATGTGCGTAGGCTACACACACTCTCGCTACGTGCTCAATGTGCGTAGGCTAAACACACTCTCGCTACGTGGTCAATGTGCGTAGGATACACACACTCTCGCTAGGTGTTCAATGTACGTAGGCTACACACACTCTCGCTACGTGCTCAATGTGCGTAGGCTACACACACTCTCGCTAGGTGTTCAATGTGCGTAGGCTACACACACACTCTCGCTACTTGCTTAATGTGCGAAGGATACACACACTCTCGCTACGTGTTCAATGTGTGTAGGCTACACATACTCTTGCTAGGTGTTCAATGTGCGTAGGCTACACACACTCTCGCTACGTGCTTAATGTGAGTAGGATACACACACTCTCGCTAGGTGTTCAATGTACGTAGGCTACACACACTCTCGCCAGGTGTTCAATGTGCGTAGGCTACACACAATCTCGCTAGGTGCTTAATGTACGTAGGCTACACACACTCTCGCTACGTGGTCAATGTGCGTAGGCTACACACAATCTCGTTAGGTGCTTAATATGCGTAGGATACACACACTCTCGCTTGGTGCTTAATGTACGTAGGCTACACACAATCTCGCTAGGTGCTCAATGTGCGTAGGCTACACACACTCTCGCTAGGTGCTTAATATGCGTAGGATACACACACTCTCGCTTGGTGCTTAATGTACGTAGGCTAAACACTCTCGCATGGTGCTCAATGTACATAGGCTACACACATTCTCGTTTGGTGCTTAATGTACGTAGGCTACACACACTCTCGCTAGGTGGTCATTGTGCGTAGGATACACACACTCTCGCTTGGTGCTTAATGTACCTAGGCTGCACACTCTCTCGCTTGGTGCTTAATGTACTTAGGATACACACATTCTCGCTTGGTGCTTAATGTGCGTAGGCTACACACACTCTCGCTACGTGGTCAATGTGCGTATGATACACACACTCTCGCGACGTGGCCAATGTGCGTAGGCTACACACACACTCGCTACGTGGTCAATGTGCGTAGGCTGCACACTCTCGCTACGTGGTCAATATGCGTAGGCTACACAGACTATCGCTAGGTGCTTAATGTGCGTAGGATACACACACTCTCGCTTGGTGCTTAATGTACGTAGGCTACACACACTCTCGCTACGTGGTCAATGTACGTAGGCTACACACACTCTCGCTAGGTGCTTAATGTGCGTAGGATACACACTCTCTCGCTTGGTGCTTAATGTACGTAGGCTACACACACTCTCGCTACGTGGTCAATGTACGTATGCTACACACACTCTCGCTACGTGGTTAATGTACGTAGGCTACACACACTCTCATTGAGTGCGTAGGCTACACACACTCTCGCTACGTGGTCAATGTGCGTAGGCTACACACACTCTCGCTAGGTGCTCAATGTACGTAGGCTACACACACTCTCGCTAGGTGCTCAATGCGCGTAGGATACACACACTCTCGCTTGGTGATTAATGTACGTAGGCTACACGCACTCTCGCTAGGTGGTCATTGTACGTAGGCTACACACAATCTCGCTAGGTGCGTAATGTGCGTAGGCTACACATTTTATCTAGGTGATTCATGTGCCTAGGATGCTCACACTCTCGCTTGCTGCTTAATGTGCGTGGGCTTCACACACTCTCGCTATGTGGTCATTGTGCGTAGGCTACACACACTCTCGATAAGAGCTTAATGTTCGTAAGCTACACACACTCTCAGTAGGTTCTTAGTGTGCGTAAGCTACACACACTCTCGAGATGTGCTTATTGTGCGCAAGCTACACACACTCTCGCTAGGTGCTTAATGTGCGTAGGATACACACACTCTCGCTAGGTGGTCATTATACGTAGGCTACACACACTCTCGCTAGGTGGTCAATGTGCGTAGACTACATACACACTCGCTAGGTGGTCATTGTACGTAGGCTACACACACACTCGCTAGGTGGTCAATGTGCGTAGGCTACACACACTCTCGCTAGGTGGTCAATGTGCGTAGGCTACACACACACTCGCTAGGTGGTCAATGTGCGTAGGCTACACACACTCTCGCTAGGTGGTCAATGTACGTAGGCTACACACACTCTCGCTAGGTGGTCATTGTGCGTAGGATACACACACTCTCGCTTGGTGCTTAATGTACCTAGGCTGCACACTCTCTCGCTTGGTGCTTAATGTACTTAGGATACACACATTCTCGCTTGGTGCTTAATGTGCGTAGGCTACACACACTCTCGCTACGTGGTCAATGTGCGTATGATACACACACTCTCGCGACGTGGCCAATGTGCGTAGGCTACACACACACTCGCTACGTGGTCAATATGCGTAGGCTACACACACTCTCGCTAGGTGCTTAATGTGCGTAGGATACACACTCTCTCGCTTGGTGCTTAATGTACGTAGGCTACACACACTCTCGCTACGTGGTCAATGTACGTAGGCTACACACACTCTCGCTAGGTGCTTAATGTGCGTAGGATACACACTCTCTCGCTTGGTGCTTAATGTACGTAGGCTACACACACTCTCGCTACGTGGTCAATGTACGTATGCTACACACACTCTCGCTACGTGGTTAATGTACGTAGGCTACACACACTCTCATTGAGTGCGTAGGCTACACACACTCTCGCTACGTGGTCAATGTGCGTAGGCTACACACACTCTCGCTAGGTGCTCAATGTACGTAGGCTACACACACTCTCGCTAGGTGCTCAATGCGCGTAGGATACACACACTCTCGCTTGGTGCTTAATGTACGTAGGCTACACGCACTCTCGCTAGGTGGTCATTGTACGTAGGCTACACACAATCTCGCTAGGTGCGTAATGTGCGTAGGCTACACATTCTATCTAGGTGATTCATGTGCCTAGGATGCTCACACTCTCGCTTGCTGCTTAATGTGCGTGGGCTTCACACACTCTCGCTATGTGGTCATTGTGCGTAGGCTACACACACTCTCGATAAGAGCTTAATGTTCGTAAGCTACACACACTCTCAGTAGGTTCTTAGTGTGCGTAAGCTACACACACTCTCGAGATGTGCTTAGGATACACACACTCTCGCTAGGTGGTCATTATACGTAGGCTACACACACTCTCGCTAGGTGGTCAATGTGCGTAGACTACATACACACTCGCTAGGTGGTCATTGTACGTAGGCTACACACACACTCGCTAGGTGGTCAATGTGCGTAGGCTACACACACTCTCGCTAGGTGGTCAATGTGCGTAGGCTACACACACACTCGCTAGGTGGTCAATGTGCGTAGGCTACACACACTCTCGCTAGGTGGTCAATGTGCGTAGACTACACACACTCTCGCTAGGTGGTCAATGTGCGTAGACTACATACACTCTCGATAGGTGGTCAATGTGCGTAGACTACATACACTCTCGCTAGGTGGTCAATGTGCGTAGACTACACACACTCTCGCTAGGTGGTCAATATGCATAGACTACATACACTCTCGCTAGGTGGTCAATGTGCATAGACTACACACACTCTCGCTAGGTGGTCAATGTGCATAGACTACATACATTCTCGCTAGGTGGTCAATGTGCGTAGGCTACACACACTCTCGCTAGGTGGTCAATGTGCATAGACTACACACACTCTCGCTAGGTGGTCAATGTGCATAGACTACACACACTCTCACTAGGTGGTCAATGTGCATAGACTACACACACTCTCGCTAGGTGGTCAATTTGCATAGACTACACACACTCTCGCTAGGTGGTCAATGTGCATAGACTACACACACTCTCGCTAGGTGGTCAATGTGCATAGACTACACACACTCTCACTAGGTGGTCAATGTGCATAGACTACACACACTCTCGCTACGTGGTCAATGTGCGTAGACTACACACACTCTCACTAGGTGGTCAATGTGCATAGACTACACACACTCTCGCTACGTGGTCAATGTGCGTAGACTACACACACTCTCGCTACGTGGTCAATGTGCGTAGAATACACACACTCTCGCTAGGTGGTCAATGTGCGTAGACTACACACACTCTCGCTACGTGGTCAATGTGCGTAGACTACACACACTCTCGCTAGATGGTCAATATGCATAGACTACATACACTCTCGCTAGGTGGTCAATGTGCATAGACTACACACACTCTCGCTAGGTGGTCAATGTGCATAGACTACATACACTCTCGCTAGGTGGTCAATGTGCGTAGACTACACACACTCTCGCTAGGTGGTCAATGTGCATAGACTACATACACTCTCGCTAGGTGGTCAATGTGCGTAGACTACACACACTCTCGCTAGGTGGTCAATGTGCATAGACTACATACACTCTCGCTAGGTGGTCAATATGCATAGACTACATACACTCTCGCTACGTGGTCAATGTGCGTAGACTACACACACTCTCGCTAGGTGGTCAATGTGCATAGACTACATACACTCTCGCTAGGTGGTCAATATGCATAGACTACATACACTCTCGCTAGGTGGTCAATGTGCGTAGACTACACACACTCTAGCTAGGTGGTCAATATGCATAGACTACATACACTCTCGCTAGGTGGTCAATGTGCATAGACTACATACACTCTCGCTAGGTGGTCAATGTGCATAGAATACACACACTCTCGCTAGGTGGTCAATGTGCGTAGACTACACACACTCTCGCTAGGTGGTCAATATGCATAGACTACATACACTCTCGCTAGGTGGTCAATGTGCATAGACTACATACACTCTCGCTAGGTGGTCAATGTGCATAGAATACACACACTCTCGCTAGGTGGTCAATGTGCGTAGACTACACACACTCTCGCTAGGTGGTCAATATGCATAGACTACATACACTCTCGCTAGGTGGTCAATGTGCATAGACTACATACACACTCGCTAGGTGGTCATTGTACGTAGGCTACACACACTCTCGCTAGGTGGTCAATGTGCATAGACTACATACACTCTCGCTAGGTGGTCAATGTGCATAGACTCTCGCTAGGTGGTCAATGTGCGTAGACTACACACACTCTAGCTAGGTGGTCAATATGCATAGACTACATACACTCTCGCTAGGTGGTCAATGTGCATAGACTACATACACTCTCGCTAGGTGGTCAATGTGCATAGACTACACACACTCTCGCTAGGTACATGGTCAATGTGCGTAGACTACACACACTCTCGCTAGGTGGTCAATATGCATAGACTACATACACTCTCGCTAGGTGGTCAATGTGCATAGACTACATACACTCTCGCTAGGTGGTCAATGTGCATAGACTACACACACTCTCGCTAGGTGGTCAATGTGCGTAGACTACATACACTCTCGCTAGGTGGTCAATGTGCATAGACTACACACACTCTCGCTAGGTGGTCAATGTGCATAGACTACATACACTCTCGCTAGGTGGTCAATGTGCGTAGACTACACACACTCTCGCTAGGTGGTCAATGTGCATAGACTACATACACTCTCGCTAGGTGGTCAATGTGCGTAGACTACACACACTCTCGCTAGGTGGTCAATGTGCATAGACTACATACACTCTCGCTACGTGGTCAATATGCGTAGGCTACACACACTCTCGCTACGTGCTCAATGTGCGTAGGCTACACACACTCTCGCTAGGTGCTCAATGTGCGTAGGCTAAATACAATATCGCTAGGTGTTAAATGTTCGTAGGCTATGCACACTCTCGCTAGGTGCTCAATGTGCGTAGACTACACACACTCTCGCTACGTGCTCAATGTGCGTAGGCTAAATACAATATCGCTAGGTGTTAAATGTTCGTAGGCTACACACACTCTCGCTAGGTGCTCAATGTGCGTAGGCTAAATACAATATCGCTAGGTGTTAAATGTTCGTAGGCTATGCACACTCTCGCTAGGTGCTTAATATGCGTAAGCAACACACACACTCTCAGTAGGTTCTTAATGTGCTTAAGCTACACACACTCTCAGTAGGTTCTTAATGTGCTTAAGCTACACACACTCTCAGTAGGTTCTTAATGTGCGTAAGCTACGCACACTCTCGCTAGGTGCTTAATGTGCGTAAGCTACACACACTCTCGCTATGTGCGTAATGTGCGTAAGCTACGCACACTCTCGCTAGGTGCTTAATGTGCGTAAGCTACACACACTCTCGCTAGGTGCGTAATGTGCGTAGGCATAACACACTGTGCGTAAGCTACACACAATCTCAGTAGGTTCTTACGGTGGTCAGGCTACACACACTCTTAGTAGGTGATTAATCTCGCTAGGTGCGTAATGTGCGTAGGCATAACACACTGTGCGTAAGCTACACACAATCTCAGTAGGTTCTTACGGTGGTCGGGCTACACACACTCTTAGTAGGTGATTAATCTCGCTAGGGTCTTCAGGTATACGTACACAAAATCCCACGAGGGTCTTTAAACTACATAAAGATGGACGCACCTTCTTTTTTCACTATCAAAGTAAGTATTGTTGCTATGTCAAAGTGGAAAAGTATGCAATATTAAAATGAATCTATGAAGGCCAAAACATGGCTCTTGAAATCTTTGTGACAAAGGAAGAAATTTTTCATGAGGAACATAATTTTAAAAGTTATTATTGTCATAGGCTAAGTATACTTAAATTTACTCCATTAAGGTCTTCAAATTGGTTTAACATCTCATTACCAAATGTTTCACAGCCTAGGTTGAAGTGGTTAGATTGTCCACCTCGAAATCTGGAGACTAAAGTTCGGTTCCCTGTAGTGGGTCATACCAAAGACTTCAATAATGGTAGTAGTGGTTCCTGGATAAACTAACCAGGCGTTTTGGTAATTTACATAGGAAGAGGAATGATATATGAGCCGTTTAACGAGAAAAACCAACATTGTGGACTATGCGTAAAGTATCGACCCAGATCAGCCTAACCATGCCGCGCAGGCTAACTCGGGCAGACACTTTTCGCCTCCTGTGGATTTTATGTTTCAGGAATCATTCCTCTATACCTCTATTACACTGAGACGGAATGTTTCTGCCCGGATTAGCCTGCGTGGCATGCGCAGGCTGATCTGGATCGAAACATTACGCAGAGTCTATAATATTGGTTTTCTCATGGAATGGCTTATACATGACTGATATACTTTTGAAAGCAGCGTAAAGCACTAATGTAGCGTTAACTCTTTCAGCGCCGAATTGTTTAAAGTAGACTCTTCCATGTTCAAAATTTGGCGTCTCCATTTCTCATGTAAAAATAGTTTTTAGAATATTTAATTTTTGATAACTAAAAGGCAAACAATGCTGATTTCAGGTGAGACAGCTCTTTACGATCTGACTCATCTGAACTTCTGAATTGTTTGCACAAAATAAGTATTGGTGCGGAAAAAGTTAAAAGTGTCAAGCGGTTTTTATAAAAACTATATATCAGCGCATATGAGGAAATATAATTATTTCCCCTTTTAGACAATGTCCGTCTGTATCCCGATCGGGATCTCGAACCTCGATCTGCATTATGCAGACACTTTAAGCACTAATCCACATAAGTCAACATTAATCCACATAATCATTAAAACAATTGAGAGAGAAGGACACTATCAAACTATATTTTTAGAACAGACAAACCAACTGACCTGATGCATTGGCTTCTTGACGAGTGTTCACTGTGGCTGAACCCTTTCCCACACTACAGCAAAATATGCAGCAGACGAATTTAAAAAATCTCTAAGCAAAATTATTGAAAAGATCTACTTGTGAAAATGTAATTATTGAAAAGAGGTGAAAACATTGTGGCAAATGGAGAAATTGCTTATTTCTAATTTTGCCACAATTTCTTCAAAAATGTAAAAGTCGTCTGCTGTTGGGACGTCATAGAGCGTCTGTATGTGAGAAAGGGTTAATAAAGTATATCGAAAGGGTTGATTGATTGGAGTTTAACGCCGTTTTCAACAATTTCTCAGTCATATCACGGCGACCAGTTCATCTACTCATGCGTTTCCTGGTTTCCCCACACAACACACAACACACTTTCCAAGCAACTGGCTACTTTTCCACATAGACTGTTAAACAGCCAATATGTGAAAGACGAATGACGCAGGTCACAGTGACTTTTGTCAAACGTCGGAAAGAAAGTTGGCCGAGCCGGGAATCGAACTCACAACCCCTGGTTTGACAGCCCGCGTCGTTACCGACTGAGCTACCGGGGCTCGGCGTATATCTAAAGGGAGATAACACAGAGTATGGGTACTAATTTCCACACTATTGTCTGTGCTGTCTGTAGGCCGCAAGAGACATTCTAGATAGTCACTATGCGGTATACCAACAATGGTTTTTTTTCCTGTTGACTCAAAGCTGTAGGTTCGGATCTGCATGTACACATCTGATCCGTCTCATTACAAGCTACACACGTTGACAAAAGCTTCTAACTAGCTTATGTAAATAATATGTGAGCATTGGAGATCTGGTGCTGCACTGTTCTCTAAATAGGGGACTTGTACCGTTTTCCAATGGACGGGCTCAACTGATCTTTGTTATAGATATCATCATACTCAGTGGTCACGTCGAATAAAAGATAATTGTCTCATTTACGTTTTCTCGTAAATATTGGCAGGGGCGTAGCTCCCTTTAGGCACTGTAGGCACGTGCCTACACATTTTTCTCAAAATGCCCCAAAATGCAGCTGCGACGATAGACATTTGCGTAATGTATCGACCAGATCAGCCTGCGCTGTCCGCGCAGACTGATCCGGCCGACACATTCCGTCTTAGGGGGATAGATGTATAGAGTAGTTATTCCTGAAACAGAAAATCCACAGGAGGCGAAAATTGTCTATCCGGGTAGGCCTGTGTGGCATGCTTAGGCTGATCCGGGTCGATACTTTACGCAGAGTCCACACTGTTGGTTTTCTCACGAGACGGCCTACACATTGATTATTGCAAAGCTACGCCCCTGATTGGGCACAAAATATCAAAACACGCCACATAATATTCATACATTGTTTATGAATATATTAATTCAAACTTCAACGCAAAATTGTAAACGTATTACTTCAACCACTAATGCTGCCTTTTTACAGTCCTAATGCTGCCATTTTACAGTCCTTTTTCAAAATTCAGATATCTTGATTCACCAATGTTTTCGAAAATGCAGTTATATTGCCTGATAATTGACACTACTTTTTTGTTGAGGGTTGAACAAATCCCTCTCGATTTTTGGTTCCCAGCTTTTACTCTGTCATTCTGTTTATAATCAGGGAGCCAATTGTTGTGCGATTTCTCAAAAATGCACATGGCTATAGACAGTATCCTTAGGGGTACCGTCCAAAAAGGACATTATCCGGGTCTTTGTGATCAGATTAGTCAACACGGAAGTTTGGTCCAAAGCTCTAAATAAGGGGAGTTTTTCTACTTTCTAAAATCCTTATTTTAGCCTCTAATCCTATGTTGTGGGTACTCAAAAGAATCGTCTCATTGAGTCTGTCATTCTGTTTATAATCAGGGAGCCAATTGTTGTACGATTTCTCAAAATGCACATGGCTATAGAAAGTACCCTTAGGGGTACCGTCCAAAAAGGACATTATCCGGGTCTTTGTGATCAGATCAGTCAACACGGAAGTTTGGTCCAGAGCTCTAAATAAGGGGAGTTTTTCTACGTTCTAAAATCCTTACTTTACCCTCTAATCCTATGTTGTGGGTACTCAAAAGAATCGTCTCACTGAGACGATTCTTTTGAGAACCCACGTCATAGGTTTAGTTGCATGATATGAGAGATATTGTGGGGAAAAGAGCTGTAAACTCCTCCTTATCTGGACCTCTGTAATGGTGTTGGTTAGCATTGTTCGGCAGTTAGTCACAAACGGGTCCAAGAAACCTCTGATAACCTTTGTGCAAGTGGATTTGATAGCATGGAAGTTCAGACAGACCTTTATCGGCACCTGTCATAAATACGGTAGGTTTTCTTCGTCTTACTTACTACCCGTTACGCCCCATGGCGTGTATGAAAGCAACGAAGTTTCTGTCAGTCGCTCCTATGTTTCGTTCAGCGTTATATCATATGGTTGTCTTGGTTATAGAGTTGATATCTTTTCGTATAACGTGACCCACCATGCCCACCCTTTCTTCTATAACATTGAGGTCATTACTTCTTGGTGGTATCTCGAGAGTGGATCTTGATGAGGACTCTTCTAAGCGGTCAAAAGATCCGTACAATTGTTCTCATACTCTTTGTTCAAGAAGATTGACAACTTTGATTGGTTCCGGCAGGGACGTAGATATGATCTTACCTACATCCCTGGTTCCGATAGTCCCTATGTTATTCGCCAGTAGGCCTACCCGGAAACAGATTTAAGTTTCCTAGATCACTGCTCATTTAAAGCATATGGTTACAGATACAAAGGTTAATTAACTCTTTCCATCATATAGACGCTTTCTGACGCCTCTGCAGGAGACGGCTTTTTGAAAACATGGCGACAAAAGAAGAAATTGCTCAAAACGAGCAATTTCTCTTTTTGCCACTATTAACCTTTTCCCTCATACGACAATTCTGCAGCAGACGACTTTGAACATATTTTGTCTCATAATAGAAAATCTCTATAATTGAATGGATAACCTATGACTAAAAGTGGAAAACATTGTGTCAAAAGGAGAAATTGCTCGTTTTGAGCAATTTCTTCTTTTGTCACTATGTGTTCAAAAAGCCGTCTGCTGCAGAGGCGTCAGAAAGCGTCTACATGAGGGAAAGGGTTAATGTTTCAACCCCTTTTCAATGATTATTCTTTTATTGACAAACAATGTTCATACCTTTGCCAATGTATGTTCGAAGTCATCAGATGTGTAGTATGTGAGAAAAGGTTAATGGAAGGTGTAATACCTTGCCTCACAGTTGACACACGAACGCACGGCATAAACAGCTCGTTTGCAGAGCAAAACACTTTTTAAGAACACCATTTTTTTTATTGTCCACATCTGATTACCTTGTTTACCTTGTGGTCGAGACCGTATTAGGCTTCCGCCTCTCTGGTCTATTTTGGATTTTGTTTAATTGTGCCGCTTCCGGTCCTCCATAATATGGCACAAATTTAAAAACTGGATCATTCCAGCACTTGTTTAGCAAGTTTTTAAAATTATTTACATTTTTTGCATTTACGACGCTATCAGGCAGATTATTCCATGGTACTATAATTCGTTGTGAGAAGAAATACTTTCGAATGTTTAATCTACAGTGGCATTTGAACAACTTCTGGTTGTGACCTCTTGTATTAGTCTGATGAAAATCAAATGGAAATATGAGCCATTTTCATATAATGTAATCCATAGTGATCACTTGGCTGCCAAAATGTGTTTCTGTAGAGGACACAATTAACATCTGTATAAGAGCTGCATTTATTTGCCTTCGCTAGATGTTGCTTTAAACACGTTATTTTTCATTTGAATATCAAGCTTTCAGCGTATCTTAACCCTTTCCCACATACAACAAATCTGCAGCAGACGGCTTTGCAAACGTCTAGGCAAAAGCACAGAAAATCCCTTTAAATGAATGAATAATAAGTTGAAAACATGGTGACAAAAGGAGAAATTGCTCGTTTTGAGCAATTTCTTCTTTTGTCAACATGTTTTCAAAAAGCTGTCTGCTGCAGAAGCGTCTATATGAGGGAAATAGTTAATCATGCTATGCTCGATGTCGGCTTCATGGAGTACTCGCACCCTTTGTGTGAAAAATCCAAATTGCAGAACACGCTTTTCACTTGATTCGAACCAGGGAGTTTAACCCCTAACAAATCTTAACATACGACGGCACATTGTTGTATTGCTTCCACTATCTGTACAGATGCTTTTGCTTAAAATAAACCATCATCAGAGACATATGAGCCGTCCCGCGAGATAACCAACAGTGTGGACTCTGCGTCAAGTACCGACCCGGATCAGCCTAAGCATGCCGCGCAGGATAACCCGGACAGACACTTTTCGACTCCTGTGTATTTTCTGTTTCAGGAGTCATTACTCTATACCTCTATGCCCCTGAGACGGAATGTGTCCGCCCGAATTAGCCTGCGCGGACTGCGCACACTAATCTGGGTCGATACATTACGCAGAGGCAGTAATGTTGGTTTTCTCGAGGGACGGCTCATATATGTTACCACATTGTTGTTTTTTTCTCACTTTTTACTTTTACAATGCATTTTGAGCCTTCTCGTGCAACAAAACTAGCAATCTGGAACGGAAATATGTCTTCAAAACATAAAAATTGCTTCACACATACAGGGATGTAGATAAGATATATACGTCCCTGACACATATGTAGGCCCTATACATCTACTGTAATAGAAGACATTGATAGATTGCCAGTCAAATTTAAGAAAACGGACTTTTCCGAAGCTGAGAAATCTTGTGGCCAGACCCTTTTGCATATATATAATTGTTTTACTGTATATAAATATGTATTTTTGTTAAATTACTCGCATAAACTATCACAGGTGCGTAAACATTTGTGACGAATGAGTAACCCCATACGAGGTCGGGCACCAGTATGTTCTTCTATTTTAGAGGAAGAAAGGGACTCTCTATGTTTTCTAATTTTTCGCAGAAAATATCAAATTTTGAAGAATTTTATAGTTTTCTCGCATTGACATATCTCTTTACGTGATTTAACCTTTGCCATATGATCTAAACTACATTGGTAAATATGGTTTTCATTTCTTTATCTTTATAATGTCGCAGCGTCTGGCAGATTGCATCGTAAATGTTCAAGTGTTTTGAAGTTGCATCTTCTGTTTATCCCCGATTCTTATATCCTCGTGCCCTCTCCTTATTTTAATGGTGGCAATAATGAATAATCAGGAAACTTTAAAATTGGTGATAAGTTATTTAATATGAGTATTGTATATAGGTGCTACCTATTTCGGGGAAACATTTATTAACTTTTGTGATCAGAAAACATTCTCCGTAGGCTGCAGTTAGTCCCTTGCTTGCAGCACTATCAGTGCTTTGATTATATTTTTTTTTAAGATTCCTACCGTCCAAAGCAAATACACTTAAAATTATCTATTGGTAAGCATATATTCAACTTTAAAATAAGGCCAAGATTTTAAATCCATAAAAATAATAATGTTGGGTCAAATTAATCCAAAATGCATTGAATATATTACATGAGTTTAAAATCATTGTAAATGTGTGTAGGATGCACTGGAAATGATTGATTTGATCACTTTTAGTTTTTTGACCTTGTTTGAAAGAGAGAATGCTAAACACCCGATTTGGTCTGAAATGACAGTAACCATTTCTTCCTGGTGAATTATTTCTTGCATAATCCCCCATTTTCTTTGGATTGTTTTAACCCTTTCAGACATATATATATATTTCAATTCTATTCATTATTTAAACTTCGTTAATAGAGAGTTTCCATATTTTTGCCCAGATGCTTTCAAAGTCGTGACTGCTGCAGGTTTGTTGTATGTGGGAAAAGTTAAAGCTTAGAGGTAACTCTTTTCAATGATATATGGTGATCTACATGAGAAACGCTTAGAAAACTTGTGTGACTGCATGAAACTGGTCGATTTACATGGGAACAAACATTTCAAAGCAAAGAAGGAATTTATTTGGTTTTATGTAGACTAAAGGTACAAAAAAAATTAAGTTGTCCTTCTATATGGTACTGCAATGAAATAATTCCATAATTTACAGAACTACATTTGTGACGAGTCACACTATCCTTTGGCTTAAAGAAAAAATAGGTTTGTTTCTGGTTACAGCTAGAAATAAATATTGGTCGGTAGGTATTTTTTTATTTTTTTATTTATCTTTTTAGATCACCAGAGCCGAAGGCTCAGGTGAGCTATTCCTATCACTTTTTGTCCGTCGTCTGTCGTCCGTCCGGCGTTAACTTTTAGCTTTAAACATCATCTCCTCCCAAACTCCAAGGACAATTTCCGTGAAACATCACAGGACTGTTCCTCTGGTTGGCCTCTTTCAAAGTTGTTCAAAGATTTAAATTCCATTGAGAACTTTGGTTGCTGCGGCATCAGAAAGGGGACAAAATGTCCAAACTTTAAAAATCTTCTCCTCCGAATCTGCCTGTCAGATTCAAATATAATTTGGTAGAAATGTTCCTTGGGTGACCCTCTATAAAAATTGTTCAAGCCATACTGATTGGGCGAAAAACATGGCAGTCAGGCGGCATCAAAAAAGGGGCAAAATGACAAAATTTGAAAATTCCATTTTTATGAAAGTGCTTGTCTGATTTTAAGAAAATATAATATGAATCTTACTGTAATGATCCTCTATTTAATTTGTTTAAGCCGTTTTGATTGGTTACACAATCATAGCAACCAGGCGTCATCACAAAGGGGTAAATTGAACTTTTAGCTACAAATGACAACCAACTCCTACCATTCCAATAGAACAATTTCCACAAAACATCACAGGAATGTTCCTTTGGTGGTCCTCTTTCAAAATTGTTCAAAGATTAAAATTCAAATGAGAACTTTGGTTGCTGCGGCATCAGAAAAGGGGACAAAATGTCCAAACTTTAAAAATCTTCTCCTCCGAATCTGCCTGTCAGATTCAAATATAATTTGGTAGAAATGTTCCTTTGGTGACCCTCTATAAAAATTGTTCAAGCCATACTGATTGGGCGAAAAACATGGCAGTCAGGCGGCATCAAAAAAGGGGCAAAATGACAGAATTTGAAAATTCCATTTTTATGAAAGTGCTTGTCTGATTTTAACTTAAGAAAATATAATATGAATCTTACTGTAATGATCCTCTATTTAATTTGATTAAGGCGTTTTGATTGGTTACACAATCATAGCAACCAGGCGTCATCTCAAAAGGGGTAAATTGAACTTTTAGCTACAAATGACAACCAACTCCTACCATTCCAATAGACCAATTTCCACAAAACATCACAGGAATGTTCCTTTGGTGGTCCTCTTTCAAAATTGTTCAAAGATTAAAATTCCAATGAGAACTTTGGTTGCTGCGGCATCAGAAAGGGGACAAAATGTCCAAACTTTAAAAATCTTCTCCTCCGAATCTGCCTGTCAGATTCAAATATAATTTGGTAGAAATGTTCCTTGGGTGACCCTCTATAAAAATTGTTCAAGCCATACTGATTGGTCGAAAAACATGGCAGTCAGGCGGCATCAGAAAAGGGGCAAAATGACAAAATTTGAAAATTCCATTTTTATGAAAGTGTTTGTCTGATTTTAAGAAAATATAATACGAATCAAGAATGTTCCTTTGGTGGTCCTCTTTCAAAAAATTTCAAAGATTTAAATTCCATTGATAACTTTGGTTGCTGCGGCATCAGAAAGTGAGAAAAATACCCAAATTTTAAAATCCTTTTCCTCCATAATCTACTTGTGCGATTGCAAGATAATTTGGTAGAAATGTTCCTTAAGTGACCCTCTAAATAAACTGTTGAAGCCATATTGATTTCGTTGAAAAACAGGGCAGCAAGGCGGCATCAGGAAAGGTGCAAAATGACAAAAACTTTATAATTCCATTCTTATTAAAGTTCTTGTTAGATTTCAAGATATAAATGGCCTTTACTGATAAGCTGTTTCTTGAGAAGTGTCCACTCCTTTGCAGTTTCATTTACACTCCCTGATAACATTTTCCCAGATATTTGCAGTTAAATATTTGCTACTAATTTACTATCAATTAGGTGATCGATTTAGGGCCATCTTGGCCCTCTTGTTTATTCTGCAATGGTAAATAAATAGTATTGAAGCCTTCAAATGATATTAATTCTTCTCTATTTAGGTCCCAAAGGATGTGAATGTAAACTGCTAATAGGAGCTTGACTTCGCAGTTAAATGTTTTCCTATCACAGACAATTAAAATGTCGGATTTTATCGTTTTTGTCCAGAAAAAAATAATCAGTCAGGGGTAAAAAACAGGGTCGGTCGGTTAACCAGAAACAAACCTATTTTATTTATGCCTTGCCTATTAATTCTGTCGTTTTCCATTTGGGTTTATTCATCATTCAATTTTGCTTTACGATAATACAATGACGTCACCATTATACTTATAGAAATGTGGATTTCTAACATCCAGTTAGTCAATAAAACCGTATCAGTTTAATTTGAACTCGTTTAAAAAAATAGACAACGAGTGTAATTACACGCAAATTATCACATATCTGATAACGTGTTTTCATTCCTTTATCATATTTAATTATTTCCCCTATAAGATTTTTTGTTTCAATATTTACTTTTCATCCAATCGTGCCTAATTCAAAGTACTTTTGTACATAATGACTATTTAGTCACATGTGATATGTTACAAAATCACATAAATTTGTTTAGGTCAGTAATTTCTTTCTGAACTATTTCAGCATTTTGACAATGGCTGAAGATGTAGAAATAATCATTGAAGGAGATCCCAGCGACATAGGTGATAATGGAATGGTAGTGGCAGCTGTATCTCCTACATTACAACCAACATCGGCTGATAACCCATCACCTAACAACATCTCATCCGTAGAATCTTCTACTGACTGCATCATAGATGTTGTCTCGACAGGTATTTTTCAATTTTCTAAGCGACATATTAAGCCCTTTCCCACTTGCAGACACGTTTTGATGTATCTGCAGCAGATGACCATTGTGGCAAAACACAGAAATTTATGTTCTTTTTTTTTTTACAAAGCCACAATGTTTTCAAATACATTATATTGAATAATAACATTTTTATTTATTGAGGTTTTCCAGATGTATTCAAAGTCACCTGCTTCAAATTTGCAGTTTGTAGGAAAGGATTTGAAGAGTTTATCAAAAGTTTAAAACGGGGATCCCACTACGGCACTATTCATTAAAAATCTTTAGTATTATATTGACAGCCTGGAAACTTGAAAGAATGTGAAAATAATCTAGCAATAAACTTATATTTTTGGATTATTTTACTAAATGTATAGTAAAGATCAGCAAAAAGTGTAAGCCAAGGTGAGGAAATGTAATCGCAGGCTAATCTTGGTCTGTTTTGTTCACATAATATTGTTATGAGTTGTAATAAATAGAATATGGGTTAAATGGTAGATATCATTTTGACCCTGGTAAAAGTCCTTGTCTGAACCAGTTCAATTCAAAGGTTTCTCGTCTTTAGAGCAGTTCCATTTTCTCATTTAGACAATCAAATTATAGACTTATATTTCCAGAAAAGGTAAAAGTTATTCTGTTTTCCGAAATGTTTACACTTTCCCACATGCAGATGCATTTTGACATTTCTGCAGCAGACAAATTTTGAAAACATTGTTGGATATGGAGAAATTGCTCATCATGAGTAGTTCCTCCTTTTGCCACACATTTTCAACTCTAGTCTATTCAATGATAACACTTTCAATTATAGAATTTTTCCGTATTTTGGCCAAGATATATTTGAAGATTTGTTATTTAGATTATGGGAAAGGATCATTAATTAATTTAGATGTTTATTTGATTCTAGCTGAAAGCCAGCCTTCAGATCTAGTAAGCAGTGTCTCTGATGACCATGTCTCTGAACCCCCATTGGACCTAGTCACAACTGTCACTGAAGACAAGAAGAAAAAATGTGTAATTGAATTTAAGTCAAGAACCAAAGTGGTGAGACATGCGAAGGAGGAAAATGAGTTCCAAACTTCAAATGGAAAGAAAACTCAAATTATTTTGCCCTCCTCAAGTCAGGAAGTTGAATCAGGAAGTAACACAGATTGTGACTGTGAAATAGTTGTAGATGATAATTCAGTGAATGAAGCTTCACCCAAAGATGTTACTGACACTCCAAAAACTTCTCGTGCATCTGCAAAGATACAAAGTGTTTTACCATTGGATCATAGTCTTGTTCATTGCTGTACCACTTTAAGTCGATCTACAACCCCGAGTCCTTCAATACATCGACTAACCCCTAGTACTCCGGGAACTCCCCGTCAGAGATCTGGATCAGTAAGCGGCCCATCACCCAGACCATCTGCCAGAAACACACCAAATGGAGAACGACAGAGATCAGGGAGTTTGGGAGAGCTTGATATGAGAGAACGAAACAGTAATGGCAGGGTAGAGTTAACGCAAGGAGTAAGAGTTATAGAACATCTGGATATTTTACAGCTACCACGTCCTCGTAATCCAGGTGGTGTTTTACCACTAAATGGCCATGACATGGACTCTAATGGTAATGGAGCTGTCAATCTTGTCATCAATAACAGACAGGCAAATAAACGAAAAAACGAGGAGAGATTGTCCAACAATTTCCCGTCATTTACAAATTTTGTTTCATTGCCATCTTTGGGTGCAGGAGGAGCATCTTCAAGTACAACAAGTGCATCTCTCATCAACACCACAAGTGCTAACACAAGTTATCTCATCAGTAACATCATAAGAACAACACCAAATAGACTTCGATCATCCATAAATCTGCCTGTATCAGGTACATTTGACACACCGGTTTCAGGCCTCAGACGCTTGTCCACTTCAATCAATGAAGGGATTGAGAGACCACTTCCCAGCAGTGTGGTTGATAGCGAGGGAGTTGCAAAGAAGATTGCCCGCCTTGACAGTCAAGGCTTGATTAGTCCAAGTTCAGTAAGCAGTCTGTGGACAGGAGCATTGTCATCTCACCCTGAGGCTCAACAGTTTAGAAATCTTCGCCCTGTTTTAAACAGAACCCCACCTGAGCGCCCAAAGCCTCCCAGGAGAGATTTATCATCACCATTACCAGATATTATGCCCGGTGATAGGATCATTACACCCAGTAAGCATACAATTTACAGAGAAAAAGATAAGGGGAAATAAACTGTAGTTTTCCTTACAATATATCTCTCATAATTCAACCAAACCCATTGATGACATCCAAAAAAATTGTCTCAGTCTTACCATTTTTTGAGTACCCTTAATTTTGAATTTGAAGATGAAATCAGTTTCAACCAAACCCAATGTGGCCTGTGGGAATCCTAAAAAAATTGTCTCAGTGTAATCATTCTTTGAGTACGTGCAATTTTGAATTTGAAGAAGAAATGTGTATGTTAGTGTCAACTAAAATGTAATTCAACCCTTTGAATGCTGGAACCGTTTTTGTAAAGTCTGTAGCGAGACAGGTCACCTGGTACATCCGGGATGTCTGACCAGGTTCTATACTGTTGCTGAGCCCCTCATTATTTTTTATCTTCATTTCCTAAATTTAGCTATGGACTCATCGATATGCAAAGCTGAACCAAATCAGTTAACCTTTTCCCACATATAGATGCTTTCTGATGCCTCTGCAGCAGATGACTTTTGAAATCATTATGGCAAAAGAAGAAATTGCTCATAATGAGCAATTTCTTCATTTGCCGCATTGATTTCAACTCTACTCAATAATCATACTATCATTTAAAGAGTTATTTCTATATTTTGGACTTGCTAATTTCAAAGTCTTCTGCTGCAGATTTATTGTATGTGGGAAAGGGTTAAAGAATTTAGCATGGGAAAGGTTAAACCATGGTTTATTCATCTTATATCTATAAAGAGCTTTAAGAGCCTCCTCTCCTAGCAGCAAACACCTTTGTCCAGATCTTTGGATAAGAGTTTTAAATCATCTTCTGAAATCCTTATTTGATCTACAAACCTTTTGTTGTGGGTACTGAATCAAATCAACTCAATGATATAATATTTGAGTACAGTTTTGGGGTTTCATTGGTAAATGAGAGTTATTGTTGGTCAAATACCTTGATTAACTTTTTCCCACATATAGACGCCCCTGTAGCAGACGACTTTTGAAAACATTGTGGCAAAAGGAGAAATTGCTCATTATGAGCCATTTCTTCATTTGCCACAAAGGAATCCGCTGTGGTCGAGTGGTTAGCGTCGGGGATTTCGAAACCGGGTGTCCCGGGTTCGATCCCCAGTCGCGGCACTACGGTCATGGTGGAGTGCCCTTTGGCAAGGCACATTTTCTAGCCTAGTACTGGTTTGTTTACCCAGGGATCATGAATAATTAAATTTAATTGCGCGCTTAATGACCTTAGCTGTCGATGCGCCATACAACAATATACAATTCATTCATTCATTTGCCACAATGTTTTCAACCTCATTTAATTATTTAACTCCTATTTATGGTGATTTTTCAAATTTTTGTTAGGATGTTTTCGAAGTCGTCTGCTGCGGATTTGTATTGTATGGGGGAAAGGATTTACTCCTCCTAATCTAGGACTCGGGTCAACTTTTGAAAAAATACTGGAAAAGAAAAAATTGTTCAAAACAAACAATTTCCCACACTGTTTTCTGCTCTTTCTGAAAATTCTTCCAATATACAGATGTTACATCTGATGTTTTTCAATGCAAGATGTCTGAAAAAATTGCATTAGAATTAAGAGTCGTTTGTTTCATTAACTCTTTCCCTCATTTAGACGCTTTCTGGCGCCTCTGCAGCAGACGGCTTTTTGAAATCATAGTGACAAAAGAAGAAATTGCACAAAACGTGCAATTTCTCCTTTTGTCACAATGTTTTCCACTTTTTGTCATAGATTATCCATTCAACTATGGAGATTTTGTATGTTTTGGCAAAATAAATTCAAAGTTGTCTGCTGCATAATTGTCGTATGAGGGAAAGGGTTAACAATATAATAATAGTCATAACTAGCTGTTTATCCATCAATAATGAAATTTAAATCCCTTCATATATTATTATATTTTATATAAGGCTTTTTAATTGGGGTGGCACTCTAATAGACAAACTTTACATTTCTAAACAACTTTGATGACTATGCTCAAGATAACTTTAAAAACTCTTTCCCACATGTTAACTCATTTAGACACATCTGCAGCCCATTTTTAGCTTGACTATTCGAAGAATATGAGAGCTATACTACTCACCCTGGCGTCGGCGTCCACGTCACACTTTGGTTAAGGTTTTGCATGCAAGTTCTTAAATACTACATGTATTGCATTGAAACTTTCTACAACCCTACCAAACTATCACACCAATGTAGATTATCAAGTTAGATAACTCTATCCTGCATTTTATGCAAGTTATGGCCCTTTTTTACTTAGAAATTCTGGTTAAAGTTTTGCGTGCAACTAAAGTAAGAGTCCATATCTCAGTATTTGATTGATGCATTGCATTGAAACTTTATACAGCACTACCCAACTATCACACCTATGTAGATTATCAAGTTAGATAACTCTATCTTGCATTTTATGCAAGGTATGGCCCTTTTTTTACTTAGAAATTCTGGTTAAAGCTTTGCGTGCAACTAAATTAAGAGTCCATATCTCAGTATTTACTTGATGCATTGCATTGAAACTTTCTACAACCCTACCCAACTATCACACCTGTGTATATTATCATCTAAGATAACTCTATCCTGCATTTTATGCAAGTTATGGCCCTTTTTTTACTTAGAAATTCTGGTTAAAGTTTTGCGTGCAACTAAATTAAGAGTCCATATCTCAGTATATACTTGATGCATTGCATTGAACCTTTATACAACCCTACCCAACTATTACACCTATGTAGATTAACAAGTTAGATAACTCTATCCTGCATTTTAGGCAAGTTATGGCACTTTATTTTACTTAGAAATTCTGGTTAAAGTTTTGCGTGCAACTAAATTAAAAGTCCATATCTCAGTATTTACTTGATGCATTGCATTGAAACTTTCTACAACCCTATCCAACTATTACACCTGTGTAGATTATCAAGTTTGATAACTCTATTCTGCATTTTATGCAAGTTATGGCCCTTTTTTTACTTAGAAATACTGGTTAAAGTTTTGTGTGCAACTAAATTAAGAGTCCACGTCTCAGTATATACTTGATGCATTGCATTGAACCTTTATAAAACCCTACCCAACTATCACACCTATGTAGATTATCAAGTTAAATAACTCTATCCTGCATTTTATGCAAGTTATGGCATTTTTGGACTTATAAATTCTGGTTAAAGTTTTGCATGCAACTACATAAAGAGACCGTCTCTTAGTAACTACTTGATGCATTGCATTGAAACTTTATACAGCCCTTACCAACCATCACATCTATGTAAACAATCAAGTATGATTACTCTATCCAGCTTTTTATGCAAGTTATGGACCTTTTTGGACTTAGAAATTCTGGTTAAAGTTTTGCAACTACATTTAGAGTGTAATCTCAGTAACAACTTGAAAAAATTGTATTGAAACTTTATACAACCTTTCCCAATTGCACAACTATAAACACAACCAATTAAGATAACTCGATCCTGTATATGGTGCAAATTGTTGCCCTTTTTTTACTTAGAAATTATGGTTAAAGGTTTGCGTGCAACTACATTAAGAGTCCATATCTTAGTAACTACTTGATGCATTCCATTGAAAGGTTATACAACCCTATCTAACCACACAAAATAATCATGTTAAATAACACTATCCTGCATAATGCAAATTATCACCCACTAAGAAATTGTGGTTAATGTTTTGCATGCAACTACATAAGAGTCCATTATCTCAGTAACTTAAATAAGTGGTGGAATAGTCGAGCGCAGTGAAAACATTCTAAATAAGGGAGAAATTTTTCATGATGACATCGTGAACAATTTGTCCATTTTCTGAAATATTTTTAAAAGTTGTTTGCTGCTGATGCTTTTGCAAGTGGAAAGGAAACTGTTTTCACAATTTCACAATGCTATTATCAGTATCATTCAGGTGTTTTCAAAGCAGATTTCCGAAATGTAACAATACTGCAGCAGGAAACATCATAGCAAGCATATAGAAAATCTGTACAAATGAAACTATAATTATTGAAAACATTATGGCAAAAGGATAAACTGCTTATAATGAGCTGTTACTCCTTATGCTACGTTTTCAAAAGTTTTTAAGTTAAAATGTATCTGCTAGTAGTGAAGGATTGATAAATAGAGGATATTACATGAGTGGTCATTCAATACGACATTTTATTAAACGAGTTTAATAAAACTTTGTATTGAATGACCACGAATGTTATATTCTATTTATATCATAAATTCTAATTCGACGATTATTAGCGCGAAATATATATAACGTCGCTATATAGCGCGGTCGTTTTCAATGCTTTTTTCATTATGATGTTACGTAGCATTGTTATTACACTAGTTGAATACGCAATTTATTCAATGGCTTGATTACACTCCCGGCGACGTCATTTATGATATAAAACAATATATTTGTCTACAGGTCCAAGACTGAGAAGCAGCCCTGCATCATCTTCATCACAGTCTGTCCAGAGTTCACTCAGAAATTCAGAAGGTAATTCATCAAATTTTCTCAAAACTACCACATCTTCTCATCAATTTGATCTAGATGTCAGAGAAGAGTTTTAACACTTTCCTACATGTAGATGCCTTCTGATGTTTCTTCAGCAGAAGACTTGGAAAAATGGTGGACAATGGAGAAATTGCTCTTGATGAGCAATTTCTTCTTTTCATTTGTCACAATGTTTAAACTCGATTCAATGGTTAAACTTTCATTTATAGAGACTTTCCATATTTCCCCCAAGGATGTCTTTTGTATTCTTTTGTATTCTTTCCTGCAGATTTAGGTTACTAATTTTAATACTTGTTTTTAGCTCTACTGGTAAACAATTGCTTGTGAACGCTATAAAGTCTTCAGTTTTTATTGTACCTCAATCAAACTTATACAGTAGTTAGATATCCATGAGAGCTCGGTTCCTTTCGCAGACACGCCCACGCAAGACTGGATTATGGCCTTTGAAATTGTCAAAATTGCTATAATAGAGCTTGTGAACACAAAACTCAATAGAGGCTCCATTTACTATCTGATCTTCACCAACCTTAAATAGTAGTTAGATATTGGTGAGGGCTTGGTTTCTTTCGAAAAACAGCCAGATGTGCACTTGCCTGACTGGATTATGGCCCTTGAAATTGTCAAAATTTCTATAATACAGCTTGTGAACACAATAGTGCCTCCATTTACTATCCGATCTTCACCAAACTTAGATAGTAGTTAAATATTGATGAGAGCTCAGTTTCCTTTTGTAAACCAGCCAGATCCACCCATGGAAGACTTGATTATGGCCCTTGAAATTATCAAAATTGCTATAATACAGCTTGTGAACACAATAGAGCCACCATTTACCCATCTGATCTTCACCAAACTTAGATACTAAGTAGTTAAATATTGATATTATATAGAAGAATTGCTTATTCTTCTTCCCATTGTTGCCCATTCATACATGCTCTGGATTGAAAATGACCAAAGAACCATGCCAGTAGAGCATAGGCCCTCATGGGCCTCTTGTTTGTCTTAATGAATTCCAAAGTTTTTGAATGTAGTTAACCCTTTCCCTCATATGACAATTCTGCAGCAGACGACTTTGAACGTATTTTGTCAAAACATAGAAAATCTCAATAATTGAATGGATAACCTATGACAAAAAGTGGAAAACATTGTGGCAAAAGGAGAAATTGCACGTTTTGTGCAATTTCTTCTTTTGTCACTATGTTTTCAAAAAGCCGTCTGCTGCAGAGGCGTCAGAAAGCGTCTATATGAGGGAAAGGGTTGATGGCATATATGCAGAGCTCTAGATAAGGGGCGTTTTTGCATGTTCTTAAATCCTTATTTGACCGTCTAACCCTATGTTGTGGGTACTCAAAAGAATCGTCTCAGTGCGATGATTCTTTTGAGTACCCAAAACATAGGGTTTGCTTTAATGGTAAGAGAGAAATTGTGGGAAAAAGAGCTGAATACCCCTCCTTATCTGGATCTCTGATATATGTCGACATATTACCTGCTCTTTCCCTTCTTCAGGTGTTCTGGGTAGTGGGACGTACAGTCCATCATTAGATCAAGAGTCTGGAACTCCAAGGCAATACAAATGTCGTGTGTGCCATACAATGTTTTCCTCCCATCTTCATTATATACAGCATATGAACAGACACGGAGGTAAGTTAAAAGTTGTGTATAGTAAAAGCGGCTTTGAAAACATGGTGACTAAAACCTGAAAATTCTCCATAAAAGGGAGCTTAATTGTTAAATAAAGCTCATCATGAGCAGTGTCACCTTTGGCCACAATGTTTTCAAACGTTGTCTACTGCTATTGCATCAAAATGCGTCTGCAGGTGGAAAGGGGTAGATAAACGAGGGATGCAAAATGATTATGCTGACATATGGATATATCTACACAGCGATAAGTTATTTTTTCAATGAAAAGGGCACAGGTACACATGTTCTGAAACCACGCTTATCATAAGCGAAATAACTGAAATGTTTGCACATTTGTTTTTGTCCTTGAATACAAACAGTGTTACCATTGATCTCCACGATTAATTTGCATTGTTGCATGCAAACTGGTGTTATACTTTTATTTCCACATGCAAAGTAACAGACTTTACATGATTAGAGCATCTCCACCTAATTTTCAGAGCAAGTATGCCTTTAACCCTTTCCCTCATACGACAATTCTGCAGCAGACGACTTTGAACGTATTTTGTCAAAAAATAGAAAATCTCTATAATTGAATGGATAACATATGACATAAAGTGGAAAACATTGTGGCAAAAGGAGAAATTGCACGTTTTGTGCAATTTCTTCTTTTGTCACTATGTTTTCAAAAAGCCGTCTGCTGCAGAGGCGTCAGAAAGCGTCTATATGAGGGAAAGGGTTAAGTTGATAAATTTTGTTATCTGATTCTTAGATACCAACACAACTTTTTTCAAGTACTTGAGTATTTATTTGTATTGCGAGTACACTGGAGTTTCAGTATATCGCGATATTCGGGGTCCAAGGCCTAGCATCGCGTTGGAATCCGATCGCGAATCACCACTAGAAATTAAAGCAATCGAGTAATATACCTCGGCATGCCAAATCCCGCACTTGTCAACTGCATGCAATGGCGATGTAAAATGTCTCAAAATCTAATTTATTTTAGCAGTCCAGAATATGGTGTCTATATGTGTATATACTTTTGCTGTATTACAAATATAATCCTCACTTTTATTTCGAAATTGGCTAATATTGAGGGATGTACATGTAAAACAAACTCTTTCTAACTGCCATTTGCAATGTCTCCTTTCCTTACATTTTTTTCTTATTTAAAAGAAAAACAATTCACAAACCATGTATTAATAGCTTTAAATGCATATGTAGCAGACAGCGTTTTGAAAACATTGTGAGAAAAAGAGAAACTGCTTGTTATTAGCGATGCATCCTTTCCTTACATTTTCTTTTCTAGTTTCAAAGTTGTTTAATAAAGGAAAATAAAATTCCATACCCTTTAAAATCCTTTTCAATTCAAAGTTAATTTATCCAATTTCAAACAAAATGTAGTAATATCTCTTTTTGTCACAATGCTATAAAAAGAAGTCTGCTGCATGTGCGTCAAAATGCGTGTGCAAATTGGTAAGGATTAAATAAATTTTCTGTATTTATAATCATTGACCCGGGTAAAACTATTTTCCCCCAACAAATGAGCTACGTCATACGTCCAGTAAATAGAACAAAAGGGTCCTTAGGTATGACGTAATTTTACTGAGATTTTGCCATGTGATTATAAGGTGACCGTGACCTTGAGGCTTATGTTATTATCTTAATGGATTTTTCCAAGCATTTACATCTGGACCAGTCCACGTAACATATCTTTACTTCTGTGTAAATTAACCACAATTTTAATAGGCTTCAACAATGCAATTACTTTTGACTCGGTTGCAGCAGAAAGCTTTTGAAAACATTTTCAGAAAAGGAGAAACATGATTGTAATGGCCTATTTCATGCATGCATCATTCACATTATTCAAGTGTGAAATCAGACAAATTTGACTCGAGGGTTAATTGCATGGTTGATATTGGCACGTGGTTGAGAAAAACAACACCGACACCCGACTAAACCCTTTGTTCGATTTTCGATCTTTTATTTTTATAAGAAAATATTAAGGAGCAATATTATTTGAATTTGGAATAATGTTTTTTGCTTATTTGGAATTTTTTGGATTTATAAAATCAGGTTTGTTCTTTATTTATCAAAAATGTTTTTTTTCTCCAGTTTTGCAATGAATACCATGTGTTACAGAATTATATGTCGTATTTTTGTGGACATTTTTTTTTCTTTTTCGAAATTTAATTTTTGAGGGGTTAAATTTTTAAATTAAATAGGAAAATAGGCTCTTTTTTCAAGATTGCAACGGGAGCCAAGTCACCATCGCGTTCTACTGGATATCGCGTTGTACCCGTCCGCGAATTATCTGCGTACCAGTGTACTATTAAAGCGACTGAAATCCAGATGACACGAAAAAAATCGAATTCGCCCTAAAAGTTATTCTTTATCTTATCCAAGTAAAACCAGGGTAGAAAATGTATTGTTTATTATCAATAAAGTGAACTTGAGTCGTTTTCAATTGTCCCGATGAAGGGGTTTCCTATTTAAAAATACTTACTCCGTTACTGACAGGGTAGAATTTGCGATGGTAAAAGTATCGAAAACAAGAAAATCTCACCGATTATAGGGGTATGTAATATGTCAGTTATCATATTTTAATGCCCCAAATACAAAAATAACACTTATCGACAGTTGGGTATCTGGAGTTCAGTCGCTTTAAGATAAATAAAAAGAGGAAAAAACTTAAATATTTTTTTTAACAAAACATTGTTTCTGTGTGGTTCTCTTGGCAAAGTGACACGTAGGGATCACTTCTCCATTCGTGTTTGTCCATCAAATTTTCATGAAGTAGTTTATTGGCAGGCAACACATAATATCTTCACACTCTTTTGTATGCTTTTAGGTGCCACAAAGTTGATGAAATGCCCAATGTGTGACTACATTACAAATGATAAAACAAACTTTAGACGGCATCGACGGCTTCACAGCAAGAGTAGTCCGGGGGGAAATGTCCTACGCTGCGGAAAATGTTCGTTTTCAACTCTGCTACAAAGAAAACTGAAAGACCATTATCAGTTTGTTCATCAAACAGCCTCTCAAGGTCATCCTGGTGAATTGTCAGATGGTCGGCTCTACGCACCACACAGGTATAGCAGTTCAAGGAACGGGAATGATTCTGAAAATTATGGTCTTTTCTCCAGTGGCTACATCGACAGTTCAGGTCTAGATCAAAGTACAGAGAACACTGATAGGTTAGGTTACTCTTTCCCTGCTTCAAATCGGCATCAAACTGTGAATTACCCCATTGATCATTACAGTGTTTCATTCATCAGACCTCGACAGGAAGATGGTCTTACAAATAACTATCTCAGATCAATTGTTAATTCAGACAATCGGCAGCAAGCCACCAGTACAATTACATCATCCAACTATTTCCTACCCTCGGCATGCAGCTCTTCTCATCATCTGCCGAATGTTGATGTTTACAATAATCATGACTCGTGTCGTAATTCACACTGTACAAACAACCATGATGGAGTCAAGATCAAAATAGAACCAGACCTTGAAGTGGCATCTGATGTCTCCAGTACAGCAACCCCAGACATCCCACAGACACTTTCAGAGAGTCAAGGTCATGAAGAGAGTGTGAGTAGGGCAGATTCTTCAACAATGATACACAGACTTGGAAATCCAATTCGACATCGAAGTTTGGACAGTGCTACACAAAGCTTTCATACTAATCGTGGGCATGATGTTCTAACCAATGTTACAAGTTCTGGAAGGTCAAGGACATTGTCAACAATGGAAGTTGAATGTCAATCTAGAAATGACTTTGACCTTGAAAATGGGACAGAGAATAACATTGAGTCAAACATGAGTGTTCCCAGTTGTACAGTAGTCAAGTCTGACACAACAAGTCGCGGTGTTCAGTGTTCAATGGCAGTGATCAAATCAGAGACTGATCAAGACGGTGACCATTTTAATGCAAATCAGCTAAATCGTGTACCAGGGGTAGAAAGGGCTGTGCAATGTAATCTTTTCTCTACACAGATATCTCGATCTCAGAATCATTTACAAAGGCTGGTCGATCGGACAGTGTCAATGAGCGAGTCAGAAATGAGTGATCGACACAGTTCAGTGAACTGGGAATCACGCTGCGAACATTGTGGGATAGCATTTGACGACGAAGTGATTTATTCAATTCATATTGGTTGCCACAGTCACACAGATCCATTTATGTGTAATGTATGCGGTAAGCAATGTGGAAACAAGTATGGGTTCTATTCTCACATAATGAGAGGTCATCATTTATAATGAATTAAGACCTGTTATAAAAACAATTAGTGGAAGATAATCTATGTTTTGACTATTTTTGCAAAGGATCTTTGCTCCAGGAGGACCAACGATACAGGATATTTCAATCAAGTTTCGATATTTGTGCTCTCTGATTCAAAGTAACAGTTTTTATCTAAAATTTCTTGAATGTTCTGTGACTAATTAGCTACAAATACAGTTGAAGATCATATTGCACAAATGTACAGGTTGATCTAGATCTTGACTGGTCTCAAATAACCTGATGTTGAATTTTTTTTCTGGCCAGGCTCAACTAGTTTCGGACAATGAGGCGTTGTTCTGATTTTGGAAAAAAAGTCATTTATTACCCTCTACGGATTTTGTTCTTATAGTCCTATATAATTATAAGGAGTAAACTGGCCTTTGCCCTACAATAGCTTTGTTATTATTCTGTTAAACCCTACTACTTACTCAAAAGAACTACCCTCAACATGGGGTTTGAAAAAGGATGTAACACAATAAGTTTTGCCAAATACCTGATTTCATAACATAGGCGAAATGTCTAATGAAAAGATTCAAAAATATTTTTTGAGATGACATGTAGTGTAGAGAAGGAGCAATGAAGAACAACATAGTGAGAAAAGGTCAAGTTTCATAAGGAAAAATGTGTCTCGGCCCGTTGTTCATCGTTAACTTTTAGCGTTAAATATCATCTCCTCCTAAACCACTGGGCAAGTTTCAACCAAACTTCACAGGAATGTTCAAAGATTTAAAGTCTATGAAGAACTTAATTAAGTTGCTGTGGCATCAGAAATGGGGAAAAATGACAAAAGCTTTAAAACCTTCTCTGAATCTGCTCGTCTGATCCCAAATGTGCCTTGGGTGACACTGCAAAAATAGTTCAAGCCATATTGATGGGTTAAAAAATATGGACCTTTGTTATTTTCCTATGTAAATATTTTGTACTTTTAGCTTTGTACAGCTTGTTGAGAATGCCTTATTACAAAATTTGTCCCTATCTGATATGCGGTTTTATTTACAGTCTCTACATAATTGCAGTTTCTTTCCCATTCTTACAGTATTGCTATTATAGCACTGGTCAGGTGATCAATTAAGGGCCATCTTGACCCACTTGTCTTTTAAAGGTTTCTAGTTAAGGTAATCGTTTTCATCACTTTCTTTTTTGTTTCGGCTTCTTGGCAGGGTGTCAAATGGGGATATCTTCTTTGTTGTTTGTCCACTTCTTACACTTTGACCTATTGGCTTGGCAGGCAATACATGTATTCCTTAAAGCACTCGTTACAGTGCAATCTCTCATGAGCAACCTCTTGCTGGTATAAAGAAACAACAGCAGTTCTCAAGAGATGTGGCTCTATAGAGGTTAATCCATTCCCTGACAGAAGCATGCTTGACACAGTTGGAAAACATTGTAGGAAAATTGGAAATTGCTTATTACAAGCAATTTCTCGTTTCTCAACAATGGTTTATAAACCATCCAAAAATCCAGTTCAGATTTTCAATGTTATTTGTTGGATGAGGGTAAAATGTGAGTTTTTTCCACATACAACGAATCTGAAGCAGACGACTTTGCAAATGTGTAGGCTAAAAATGGAAAAATCTATAAATAAATGTACAATAATTGTATATTGTTGTAAACAATGAGCCATTTCTCCTTTAGCAACAATGTTTTCAAAAGTCGTTTGCTGCAGAGGCATTGGAAAGAGTCTGTACGTGGAAATGGATTGAACTATTGTCCTACAGAGTATTTCATCCAAGAGAGTTGCCATTTCGAGAGGTAACACTGTAAAAAAGGTTCTTATGACATGGCCCTGAACACAAGGCTTATTTCGTGTTCTAAGCTCCTTATTTGACCTCTGATTAAAGGTTGTAGGTACTACAATCAGAACATTCAATGGAGTAATGATAATGTTAGTGTAGGGCAAAGACCTAGAAGGTAATTCGAGGGCTTGGTGTGAAACGGTTGTAACTAAAATTGGTATTTTTTTTACCAAGGTTAATCATCTCGCCATAAAGTCTTTATAAGCGTTGAATAATTTTTCTTGGTAAACAATGGAAATTTAGGTGCCATTGCTCGTTCTGAGCAATGGCACCTAAATTTGCATTGTTTACAAAGGGGTCAAAATATCCCCTAAACCAGGGTCTTCAAAATAGGTTTTTAGTTACAACTGTTTCACGCCAAGACCTCGGTATGTTCCCACATCAATTTAACCCTCCCTTTCCCACAGAAAGACGCTTTCTGATGCCTCGGTAGCAGATGACTTTTGAACACATTCTTACAAAAGTAGAAATTGCTCAAAACAAGCAATTTCTTCTTTTGTCACAATGTTTTCAACTCCCTACAGTGATTATATCAATATTTATAGAGCTTTTCCATGTTTTTGTCTGGATGTTTTCAAAGTCATCCGCTGCAGATTTATTGTACATGTACATGTATGTGGGAAAGGATTAAGACCCTATATTCTTCTTTATCATGACATTTTTTTTGATGATGTTGGAAAACTGTTAACCCTTTCCCACATACGGCACATTTCCAGTAATGAAAGTATAACTATTGAATAGAGTTGCAAACATTGAGGCAAGTGATAAATTGCTGTTTATCTTTAATTTGTCTGCAAATGCCTCAAAAGGCTTCTGCAAGTGGGAGCAGGTTACGCAGAAGAAACCAGTTTGAGCTATGGTTGCTTGTTCTTACAATGGTTTCTTTTTCTATTATATTTTGTTAAGTATCTGTATATATGTATTTGTAAACACTATTAACCTCTTTTTATTGATTAACCCTTTACCACCTTTAGACGCTTTCTAACGCATCTGCAGCAGACAGCTTTTTGAAAACATTGTGACAAAAGGAGAAATAGCTCATGATGAGCCATATCTCCTTTTGCCACAACGTTTTCAACTCGATTCAATAATTATTCTTTCCTTTCCAAAGATTTTCTAAATCTTTGATAATTTCAAAGTCGTCTGCTGCAGATTTGTTGTATGTGCGTAAGGGAGCCTGAAAAAACTTGCATGGTTAAAGCGAGGATTGTTCCTTGTGTCCAGAAGACTTGTGATGCCTTCGCATTAGACATCTATTCAAACATTAAAAGGTAGAGGAGATATTTCTAAAAAGAAGAACTAAGTATAATTTATATTTACAAATTTTCAGATGTCATGTTTTTCTGCATAAATATTTTCAAGGCAGATGACTCTTAAAATTTCATATCAGGTAAATGTTTATCTTATACATAACGTTATATTAAAAATTATGGTTAACCCTTTCCCACATACGACAAATCTGCAGCAGACGACTTTGAAAACATAGTGAAAAAAACCTGAAAAATCTCCATAAAAGATAGCTTTATTGTTAAATTAAGTTGACAATAATGTTTTCAAATTTAGACTGCTGTGATTGCGTCTGAATGCATCTGCAGGTGGGAAAGGGTAAAGTAACTGCCCTTTGTTTAATTTGATTGTATACTGTGTTTTATAGTGAAGCGTTTGATCTCAAATGATTGTTGTGTAGAAATATGTACACAAATTAAATCTATACAGGCGTAACATATTCTTTACCTTTTCCCACATAAAACAAATCTGCAGCAGACAACTTTAAGAACGTCTGGATGAAAATATGGAAAATCTATAGAAAGAAAAGGATAATTATTAACCCTTTCCCACATATTGACGCTTTCTGACGCCTCTGCAGCAGACAGCTTTTTAAAAACATAGTGACAAAAGAAGAAATTGCTCAAAACGAGCAATTTTTCCTATTGCTACAATGTTTTCCACTTTTAGTCATAGCTTATCCATTCAATTATAGAGATTTTCTATTGTTTGACTAAATATGTTCAAAGTCGTCTGCTGCATAATTGGCGTATGAGTTTGGGTTAAATAGAGTTAAAAAAAAAAAAAAAAAAATTCTTATTATTCCAAAATGTTTACAAAAACTGTTTGTCGAAAGGATCTGTTTGTGGGAATGGGTATAGTCATGTAGATAGGAGAGCTTTGTAATTAACCATAGTATTAATCATGACCCATAGAATATATATTTGGATTTTTCTCCCTTTTAGATCAGTTTAGAAGAGCTTATGCTTTACCTGTGTCTGTGTATGTCTAAGAAGTTTGGTAAAGCTCTGTCATACTCTACGTACTAAACCATTTCCCACATACAGACGCATTCTGCAACCTCTGCAGCAGACAACTTTTGAAAAAAATTGTGGCAAATGGTTCTCCATTTGCCACAATGTTATCATCTCTTTTCATTGGTTATATATTCATTTATAGAATATATTCAGATTTGTCTAGATGTTTTCAAAGTTAACCCTTTCCCACATACGACAATTCTGCAGCAGACGACTTTGAACATATTTTGTGAAAAAATAGAAAATCTCTATAACTGAATGGATAACCTATGACTAAAAGTGGAAAACATTGTGGCAAAAGGAGAAATTGCTTGTTTTGAGCAATTTCTTCTTTTGTCACTATGTTTTCAAAAAGCCGTCTGTTGCAGAGGCGTCAGAAAGTGTCTATATGAGGGAAAGGGTTAAACATTGATTATGATAATGTTTTCATTTGCCCTCCTATCCCCCTGATATGACTGTTTTTTTGACGAGTGTAGGAAACGATCAATTTGCACATCCATACAATCTTAGTATACACCGTATGTCTGAGACTTATCGAATATGACTTGCAAAGTGTCTGTGGAAAAGAATATAAAAGCTGGACAAATCAGCATACGTTGTTGAGTTCAAACAGGTAACATACCAAAATGCTCATGGCATAGATACTTTTTAAATGGTCCTTTAACCCTTACCGACACATAGCAAACTTCAAAAACATTTGGTAAAAAAAAATATGTTTAACCATTGAATAGAGATGATACCATTGAGGTAAAGGAGAAATTGCTCATGATGAGCAATTTCTCATTTTGTCAACGGTTTCAAAAGTTGCTGGTGCAGAGGCATCTGTATATTGGAAATGGTTAAGTTGAATACAGAAGTAAAAGAAAAAAGAGGTTCTGTAATAGGATAAGGGTTGAACAGCCTTACTTAAATGGCTACACATTTAGTGTCATTGATGTGTTCTGAATATATTGAGATTGTTAACAAATTTAGTTTGAGTAGGTCATTGCATTTTTTTTAGCTCAACTGAGCACAAAGTGTTCAGGCTGAGCTATTGTGAAAAAACCCTCTGTCCGACACCCTTTGTCGCAAACAATTTCTTTAATCAACATCTCTTAAACGACGAATGGGGGGTCCATCGTAGGAATAATGTACAGAAATGTTTCATTATGAAAATGATCCAGGGGTGACCCACTACCAAGATTGTAGAAATTGTTTAGATCTTACAAAAACATGGCCACCAGGTGGCAGGGCTTGTCTTTTTTATATGTGTATAGTGTGAAAACTTTAAAAATCTTCTTGTACATAAGTAATGCCTATTTATGAAAATGATTTTGCACAAATGTTTCTTGGGAAACCTTCTTCCAAGATAGTTCAAATTATTCTGATCCGTTATAAAAAATGGCCACCAATGGGTGGGCTTGTTTTCCTCGTATAATATATATTGAATAAGGACAATGAAAACTATTTTTTGTCCTATTGCCCCTTTCCCACCTATAGATGCTTTCTGATGCCTCTGCAGCAGACATGTCTTGAAAACATTGTGACAAAAACAGGTGAGCGATGCAAGACCATCATGGTCCCCTTATTTCTGTTTATTGTACTGTTTACCCAATATGATATTTTGAGTGGACTGTTTTGACAGTTTCTGCAATGGACTCTTTATTTTTATAAATATTGTTGGAAAAATACAAATTGCTCAAATTTCTCGTTATTTTCTGCATGTTACGTTTTATTTCGCACATGTTCAGAGTTTTAGATAAAGGGCGTATTGCATGTTCTTAAATCGTTATTTGACCCTTAAACCCTATGTTGTGGGTACTCAAAAGAATCGTCTCAGTGAGACGATTCTTTTGAGTACCCACATCATAGGGATTAGTTGGATAAGAAGAGAGATATTGTGGTGAAAAGAGCTGAATACCGCTCTTAAACTGGACCTCTGCATGTTTCCAAAGCAATTGATTCAAGATTAATCATATTGTGTTTATGGTTAACCCCCTTTCCACGTACAACAAATCTGCAACAGGCGACTTTGAAAACCTAAAGGCAAATACATGTATATAGAAAAATCTCTTAAAATGAAAGTACATGTATAATGATAGAATAGAGCTGAAAATATTATGAGTAAAGTCTGCTGCTATTGCATGATGCGTCTGTAAGTGGGAAAGGGTTAATTTTTGTCTTGGATAAGACAATTTTCTCTGCATGAATGTTTTTGTAAAAATATTTGCATTTATTAAAAGCTTTATTATGTGTTCTGAAGATTTCTTTTACATGATGTACACATGTGTGTGTATTTTTTTGCCTTAATTTTGATATTGTTTGAGAGAGTTAAACATTAACTGACTAATTAATTAACATTTATTCACTGACAACAAATTTGCAGCAGCTAACTGAAAACATCCAAGACAAAGCAATGAACACCTTTCTGTGTTACCCTGCGTAGCATGGTAGGCACTAAGGCATTACTTTTTTTTGTCCGGCGTCTGTCCATCACACTTTTTCGTCACACTTTCAATGAGCAGGTCGAGAGCTTGACGTGAAACGGTTGTAACTAAAATTGGTATTTTTTTACCAAGGTTAATCACCTCACCATAAAGTCTTTATAAGTGTTAAATCATTTTTACCCTTTGTAAACAATGCAAATTTAGGTGCCATTGCTCAGAACAAGTAATGACACCTAAATTTGCATTGTTTACAAAGGGTTCAAAATTGCTCCTAAACCAGGGTTTTCAAAATAGGTTTTTAGTTACAACCGTTTCACGTCAAGCTCTCGAGGTGCAGGTGACACACTCCATTCTAGTTTTAATTTAACCCTTTCCAGAATACAAAAGAGCAGTCCCTCCTTTTGTCTTCAATATCGGTCTGCTGCAGAGGTATCAGAAAGCTTCCCACATACAAAAAATCAGCACCAGACATCTTAGAAAGTAAAGTTATGGAATCATCAAAGGGAATCAAGTTGAAAAGATCGTTGCAGATGGAGAAAATGCTTATCGTGAGCAATATCTCCTTGTGCCACAATGTTTTCAAAATTTGTCTGCTGTTGTATGTGGGAAAGAGTTAACCCTTTCCCTCATAAAGACGCTTTCTGACGCCTCTGCAGCAGACGGCTTTTTGAAAACATAGTGATAAAAGGAGGAATTGCTCAAAAAGAGCAATTTCTCCTTTTGCCACAATGTTTTCCACTTTGAGTCATAGGTTATCCATTCAATTATAGAGATTTTCTATTTTTTGACAAAATATGTTCAAAGTCCTCTGCTGCAGAATTGTTGTATGAGGGAAAGGGTTAAAGACAGATTCGTTGATCTTCCCCATTACTCCTTTCTGACTCCTGCAGCAGAAGAGTTTTGGAAACATTGTGGCAAAAAGAGAAATTGCTCATTATGACTTGAATTCCCTCCTAAAAACTTATGTTATATAAAGAGACTTTCCAAATTTGATATTGTCTGCTGCAGATTTGTTGTATATGGGAATAGTTTAATGGTTGAATAATCATGCACTTTTAATATTTTCTTACAATGTTTCTCCACTTGCAGATGATTTTGTTTTAATCACATCTGCAGCTGACAACATTAAAAAAAAAATAGTTGAAGGAGAAATTGATCATAATGAGCAATTTCATCTATTGCCGCAATGTTTTCAACACTATTGAATAATTAAAATTTCAATTATAGAGAACATCTTTGCCTGTAAGTTTTTTGTTTCGTCTGCTGCAGGTTTGTTGTAGGTGGAAAAGGGTTATAACAAATTTATTCAGATAATATACTAGGTGTCAGAACCACTTTTCTTATGCTTCCTGGATTCTTATATCCCTTTCCCTCCTATAGATGCATTTTGATGCATCTGCAGCAGACAACTTTTGAAAACTTCATAACAAAAGGAAAAATTGCTCAAAACGAGCAATTTCTCCTTTTGCCACAATGTTTTCAACTTTTTTCAGTAATCATACCTACAACTATAGCGATTTTCCCTATTTTTTAGTAGACATTTTCAAAGTCGTCTGCTGCAGATTTTTTTGTATGTGGGGAAGGCTTAAATAACTAGGCAGAAGATCTTGGTAATACATTAAGCCAGCCTGTAGTAATTTGCATCCAGTGAAGATCTCCTTGAAATTTGATAAGTACCCATATCTCCCCTGCTCTCCATCTAATGGAAGCCTCTAGATATTAGTTATGATGGAAAAGAGATTAGACAAGTATGCAAGTTTGTTTTTAGCTCGACTATTCAGAGAAATATTCTTCTCACCCTGGCGTCTGCATCACACCTTGGTAATGGTTTTGCATGCAAGTTCATCTATTTCACCATATTTCGGTAACTACTTGATGTAATGCATTGAAACTTTCTACAAGGCTTCCAAACTATCACAGCTATGTAATTGATCTAATCAAGTTAGATAACTCGATCCTACATATAATGCAAATTATGGGCTTTTTTTTACTTAGAAATTCTGGTTGAAGTTTTGCATGCGATAACATTAAGAGTCCATATCTCAGAAACTAATATATGCATTGCATTGAAACTTTTATACAACCCCTCCCAACCATCACACCTATGTAAACAATGAAGTAAGATAACTCTATCCGGCATATAATGCAAATTATGGCCCTTTTTTTTTACTTAGAAATTCTGGTTAATGTTTTGCATGCAACTACATTATAGTCCATATCTCAGTAACTAATAGTCAAGTGCGCTGTCTTACGGACAGCTCTTATTATGATTGTAATCAATTTCAAAACCTCAAAAGTTGGTTTGCATGCAATATTATTGTTCACATAATATTTATTTTTTTAATAACAAACATTGCAATGGTCATGATTAAATGATGCTCTTTATAAACCATTAAACACATGCAGGCGGTTTCTAGTGCCTCTGCAGCAGAAAGTCAAATCACGAAACAAACTGCAGCAGATGACTTCGAAAACATCTTGGCAAAAATATAAAAAACTTTTGAAAGTTGACTTAAAATTATTGTGGCAAGAGGAGAAATTGCTCATTATGAACCATTGCATCTTTTGCCACATTGTTTTACAAAAATCGTCTGCTGCAAAGGCTTCAGGAAGTGTCTGTATGGGAGAAAAGATTTAATATCATTTAGTAATATATTGATGAGAATTATATGTACTAGATATATCAAGCATAGTTAGCATACATACAATCCTTTTCCACATACAATAATTCTGCAGCAGACGACTTTGAACATATTTTGTCAAACAATAGAAAATCTCTATAATTGAATGGATAACCTATGACTAAAAGTTGAAAACATTGTGGAAAAAGGAGAAATTGCTTGTTTTGAGCAATTTCTTCTTTTGTCACTATGTTTTCGAAAAGCCTTCTGCTGCAGAGGCGTTATAAAGCATCTATATGAGGGAAAGGGTTAATAGGCTTGCAACAAGGACATTTTCTCCATGCACTTTTAAAAGCCCAACAAATTTTAAATTGCAATTATTAACCCTTTCTATAATCACACAAATCTGCAGCAGACAACTTTTAAAATATCTTGGCAAAAATATTAAAAAATCTCTTAAAATGAAAGTACATATATACATGTAATTTTCGTATAAGATTGAAAAGATTATGGCAAAAGAAGAAATTGCTCATGATGAGCATTTTCTCCTTTGGTCACAATGTTTGTAAAAGGCGTCTGCTGCCTGATTTGTCATAATGCATCTGTATTTGGAAATGGGTTTAACCCTTTCCCTCATATAGATGCTTTCGGAGCCTCTGCAGCAGACAGCTTTTTGAAAACATAATGACAAATTTACAGAAGTAATTGCTCAAAAGAGCAATTTCTCCTTTTGCCACAATGTTTTCCACTTTTAGTCATAGGTTATCCATTCAATTATAGAGATTTTCTATTTTTTGACAAAATATGTTCGAAGTCGTCGGCTGCAAAATTGTTGTATGTATTTTCCGTTTTGTTTCTCAAGTTAAATTCTGTCTATATCGTATCATGTAATTTGTGTTTTTGATCTCTTGATCTTTGTGGCAGCATGCTCATACACATCTACTTTTCCTGTATGTATAGTTATCTCTTTAAGTATTAACCCTTTCCCTCATATGACAATTCTGCAGCAGACGGCTTTGAATGTTTTTTTGTCAAAAAATAGAAAATCTCCATAATTGAATGGATAACTAACCTATGACAAAAAGTGGAAAACATTGTGGCAAATGGAGAAATTGCACGTTTTGTGCAATTTCTTCTTTTGTCACTATGTTTTCAAAAAGCCGTCTGCTGTAGAGGCGTCAGAAAGCGTTTCCTTTGTGGTCATTATCAATATGTCCACTGCTTCCTGCAATAAAGTTTCTACTACAAATTTGAATATGATTTACCCTTTCCCACAAATATTGACGCATTTTGATGCATCTGCAGCAGTCGACTTTTGAAAACATCGTGACAAAAGGGAGAAATTGCTCAAATAGAGCAATTTCTCCTTTTGCCACAATGTTTTCAACTTTTGTCAATAATTATACCTACAATTATAGAGATTCTCCGATATTTTTGAGTAGACATTTTCAAAGTCGTCTGCTGCAGATTTGCTGTATGTGGGAAAGCGTTAAAATACAGCCGTTTTGTTAGGAACCCATGTGTGCTTGTAAAGATTTCTCTTATGAGTCTACTGATTTCACACTTTTTCCCCGACATGCAGATATATTTTGATTCATCTGCAAAACATTGTGGCAAAAGGAGATATTGCCCTTAATGAGTATTTAATTGTATTCAATAGTTGTACTTTTATTCATTTAGGCATTTCCCATAGATTTGTGTAGATATTTTCGAAGTCATCTGCTGCAAAATTGTTGTATGTTGATTATATTCATTTAACCTTTCCATGATCTGAATGACCTTCTACACATGGGAAGAGTAGCTTATTATCATGTATATTTTAATTATGCTCGAAAGGTTTAATTTAACAGATCCCTTCTGAACTGTTTTTATTCTGAATTTTTTTGGTCACTATTTTGATGTTTTGTATATCAGCCCTTTCCCACATTCAACAATTCTGAAGCAGACAACTTTAAAAACATCTTGTTCCTTTTGTCACAATGTTTTCAAAATTGGTCTACATGTCGGAAATGGTTAAACTATTTTCATGTTTAGCCCTTTCCTTCATACAGGCGCCTCTTGCAGCAGACACATACAACAAATCTGCAGCAGACGACTTTAAAAACATCTAGGCAAAAGCACTGAAAATCCCCCAACCCATTACTTCACATGGCTTTTCAAAGGTTGTCTGCTTTACAATCAACAGACGAACAATTTCAACAATATAGAAAACTGAAAGAACTATTGGTAAAGAAGTGAAAAAATTGAAATAAAAGATGAAATTGCTCGTTTTATCGCAATGTTTTCAAAAGTCGTCTGCAACAGCAGTCGTCAAATGTCGTCTGTGTGAAGTAATGGGTTAAACGAAAGAACAATACTTGAATACATGATGACAAAAGGAGAAATTGCTCGTTTTGAGCAATTTCTTCTTTTGTCACCATGTTTTCAAAAAGCCGTCTGCTGCAGAGGCATCAGAAAGCATCTATATCAGGAAAAGGGTTGATTCAATAATTGCTCTTTCATTATTAGAGAGTTTTCATATTTTGTACTTAATGTTCTCGAAAGTCGTCTGATACAATTTCTTGTATTTTAGAAAGGGTTAACTAAAATGTAGCTCATGTCTACTAGACTGCTCAAACCCTTCCCTTCCCATGTGCATTGTATTGGTTATAATAATGCTTTTATGAATTTTGTTTTTTGTATTTCCTCTGAAATAATGTTAAACCGTTTCTTGATACAGACATGTTTGTTAAAGATGTTTTTAGCTCACCTGTGCACGAAGTGCTCAAGGTGAGTTATTGTGATCGCCCTATGTCCGGCGTCCGTTGTCCGTCGTCCGTCAACATTTTCTCCTCTGTAACCGGTGGGTCAACTGGGATGAAACTTCACAGAAAGCATCCTCTCAATGTCCTCACCAGAATTCCTTAAAATTTTCGGGATCCATGCAGAATTCTGGTTTCCATGGCAACGAAATGAAAAAACTTCAAAATTCTTAAAAAATCTTCTCCTCCGAAAGTGTCAGGCCGATTTTCAAATAATTTTGTAGAAATGTTCCTCGGGTGACTTTCTATCAGATTCCTTCAAGCCATGTTGATTGGTCGAAAAACATGGCCGCCAGGGGGGGCGGGGCTATTTTTCCTTATATGGCTATAGTGCAAACTTAAAAAATCTTCTTCTCCAAAAGTGTCAGGCCGATTTTCAAATAATTTTGTAGAAATGTTCCTCGGGTGACTTTCTATCAGATTCCTTCAAGCCATGTTGATTGGTCGAAAAACATGGCCGCCAGGGGGGGCGGGGCTATTTTTCCTTATATGGCTATAGTGCAAACTTAAAAAATCTTCTTCTCCAAAAGTGTCAGGCCGATTTTCAAATAAATTTGTAGAAATGTTCCTTGGGCGACCCTCTATCAGATTCCTTCAAGTCATGTTGATTGGTCAAAAACATGGCCGCCAGGGGGCGGGGCTATTTTGCCTTTTATGGTTATAGTGCAAACTTAAAAAATCTTCAACATCTTCTCCTCAGTAACCGGTGGGTCAATTGGGATGAAACTTCACAGAAAGCATCCTCTCAATGACCTCACCAGAATTCCTTCAAATTTTTGGGATCCATGCAGAATTCTGGTTTCCATGGCAACGAAACGAAAAAAACTTCAAAATTCTACTTCTCCCTAACTGGTTGGCAGATTTTGAACTTATTTTGTAGAAATGTTCCTTGGGTGACTCTCTATCAGATTCCTTGAAGCCATGTTGATTGGTCAAAAAACATGGCCGCCAGGGGGGCGGGGCTTTTTTGCCTTATATGGCTATAGTGAAAACTTAAAAAATCTTCTCCTCCAAAAGTGTCAGGCCGATTTTCAAATAATTTTGTAGAAATTTTCCTTGGATGACCCGCTATCAGATTCCTTTAAGCCATGTTGATTGGTCGAAAATCATGGCCGCCAGGTGGGGCGGGGCTTTTTTGCCTTATATAGCTATAGTGCAAACTTAAAAAATCTTCTCCTCCAAAAGTGTCGGGCCGATTTTCAAATAATTTTGTAGAAATGTTCCTTGGATGACCCTCTATCAGATTCCTTCAAGCCATGTTGATTGGTCAAAAAACATGGCCGCCAGGGGGCGGGGCTATTTTGCCTTTTATTGCTATAGTGAAAACTTAAATAATCTTCTCCTTCAAAAGTGTCAGGCCGATTTTCAAATAATTTTGTAGAAATGTTCCTAGGGTGACCCTCTATCAGATTCCTTAAAGCCAAGTTGATTGGTTGGAAACTATGCCCGCCAGATGGCGGGGCTTATATAGCTAAAGTGAAAACAAAAATCAGGTGAGCGATTCCAGGGCCATCATGGCCCTCTTGTTTCTACTTTCGTTCGAAATTTACGTTCTATTGTCAGCATTTTTCAGTGTTTTCTCTTAATATAATTAACTTTTAATAGTTTTAAGACCAGCATATTAACATTTTTAACCTTTACCTCTTCTTGAAAGCTGTACAACAGACTTTTGATCTCCTGGTTAGAAAAGCAGACTGACATTATTACTAGTATTGTATTGGTTTACCTTATGGCATTCTTAACTATTTACCAGCTACAGACGCATTTTGATACATCTGCGAGACATGACTTTGGAAAACATTGTGGCAAAAGGGAAATTTGAAAACACCTGTTCAAAAATATGGAAAATCTCTATAAATGAAAATATGATTATTAAATAGAGTTGAAAATATTTTGGCAAAAACAAGAAATTTCTCGTGGTGAACCACTTTTTTCCTTTTGCCAATTCGATAACAAAAGTCTGCAGCAGATGCATCATAATGTGTCTACATATGGCAAAGAGTTCAATTTGATGAGGCATACACTTTGACTGGTATATGTATGACGATGATTTCTTTCCTAGTTTTCTTTTTTACAAAAGGCTTTTGCTATGTTTTGTTGCTATATGGGAGGATTTATTAAAAACCATTATTCTCATTTAATTATTTTGTCCGTGTTGTCTTCGCTTCTTTTAGTCAAATTTTATCACAGTACTCTCAAAATGGTTTCAATAATACCATTAAACCCTTGTCCAAAATGCAGACACATTTTTAAAAAAAACATTGTGACAAAATAAGAAATTAGTCTCACTGATCAATGGCTTCTTTTGTTACAATGTTTTCAACTCTACTTGATAAATATTCTTTCATTTAAAGAGATTTTCCATATTTGTTCAGTCGTCTGGTGTAGATTTGCTGTATGAGGGAAATGGTTTCCTTTCCCTCATATAGATACTTTCTGACGCTTCTGCAGCCGAAGGCTTTTTGAAAACATAGTGACAAAACAAGAAATTGCTCAAAACGAGCAATTTCTCCTTTTGCCACAATGTTTTCCACTTTTAGACATAGGTTATCCATTCAATTATAGAGATTTTCTATATTTTGACAAAATATGTTCAAAGTCGTCTGCTGCAGAATTGTTGTATGAGAGAAAGTATTAAGGAATCAAAGAACTGAAATTCTTTTCAAACTATCCAAGGCTTTCCATCCCGGGGTGTTCTGCTGGCTCAGTCAACTCTCTTTTCAGTAAATGACTGATTATTTGCCAAATTGTTATGAGGAACATCCAAATTATTGGAAGCCGCCAGAAGGCGGCTTCCTGTAGGGATGCTTTTAATTTTCGGTCAAGGAGAATATTTAGACCTGCCAGCGTCACCACATATCTTGATTTCTCTTTGTCCTTTCTAAGTACATTAATTTAAGGTAATGACTTTTAAAACATCCCTTTTACACTCTATATACATGTGTGAGTTTTACAAATTAAAAACAAAAGACAAAGGCCAGTATATTAATTGAATGTATGTACATTTTTATTTAAGCGAAATTCATACTGTATCTCCTCTAGACAGTGAAATAGAGAACTCCTCTATTGAATTTGTAAATGTAGTCTGGTTCCTTAAAATTACATGCTATGATATAGTACTCAGTAATTAGACGAAGCTTCGTCCCGTATTCACTAAACTTTTCAATTTAGATATTTGTCTAAATCTAAACCTTAATATTTAGTCCACGTTTTAGATTTAATCCGTATTCACCAACGCGTTTTAAACCGATCTCAATTTGATCTAGTGTGTAAATGTCGTAAGCGGCCACGCAGCGACTCTGGTTCCCGAATCAAGTTAAGAGCTAAAATAAAAGACAGTACCATTCATCTATAGTCTATTTATAGATTTTCATTTTTATCGCAATTTCACATACATTTTTCATTTGCTTTGCTTTTAATAATCTGACTTTCATGTTCAATACATACTGGATTCAAAGTTAACTTTGAGTACAATTGTCATCGCAAAATGCAGACATGAAAAGATTTAAACCACAGAAATATCTGTTTCAAGATCAATTTCGTTCTTTTTCGCTGTTGCAGTTCCACATTTCGCGGTAAACACGATATCTGTGTATTTTGCCTAGCCAACAACATGTTTTATCACGGATGCGATGTGAACATCCAGAATACTTAAATGAAATGAAATCTTCTGGTTCTTACAAACAAAGTGTGATCGGATTAACTGAACTGTATTTAACTTATCACTGTAAATGTAGACAGCATTTCAATTCTTATATCAACTGGCAAATTTACAGTTTGAGAAATAAATTCAAGTAAATTTTCAAGCACTGGTTTAACGTTTTCAAAAAAATTGAAACTAGTTCCTATGTTAAGCCTTTCCCTTATACGTAGCACATTAAGTAAAAATTGGAACATCTTACTAAATGAAGGTATAATTTATGGACATAAAGTAGAAAACATTGTAGCAAAAGGATAAATTCCTCGTGATAAATTTCTCTTTTTGTCACGTTTTCAAAAGTCGCTGCAGCTATTGTCAGTCTTTCGGATTACGTGTACATAGAAATACGTTTACTTGATTTTCTGAATGATAATCACGACACGAGTTCACATCAGTTTCGTCAGCTCGAGATTGTGCGTTTGTAATCCGACAGCTTTAATTTTCAATTGCTCAATTTGCCACAATAATTTCAACTTTTTTCAATTATCTTACTATCATTTATAGAGATTTTCTATGTTTTGTACTTGATGATTTTAAAGTCTGTCAGAGTAAACATCATTGAAATCATTGTGGAAAAAGGAGAAATTGCTCATAATGAGCAATATCTGCATTTGCCACAATAATTCAACACTTTTCAATTATCATACGATCATTTATAGAGATTTTTTTTTACTTGATAATTTCAAAGTCGTCTACTGCAGATTTGTTTTATGTGGGAAACCCTTATCCATTATCATGACTTACCGATACAAACGAAAAACAGATTTTCTGTGTGTCAGCATTATTTGATAAAACATTATCATAACAGGGTGTGTGTTCAATACAAATAGTCGATTGTTTTTGGTACTAATTTAAATTTATCATAACCTCTTGTCCATTTATCTTAAGTATTATATGTCACTTTTTATGATCAGCTTAACTCTGAATTATCTCATTCACTTAAAACACAGACCCTGCCAGGTTAAATATCCTACATAAAGCTTATATCTTCAATAATCAATATCAGCATTACTGACTACAGATTAAATTGTTCTAATGTTTGTGGATTTAAATGATCTTTTTTCTTATTTCTTCATGTGAAACGAAATATTGCGGCTTCTCTTTGATGCTTTGCATCAAACATCCGTCTTGTAGCTTACTGTCTTGGTTTCCAAATAAGATGACACTACAGTTGAAAGTATTGTTATATTTACGCTTTCCCCAAGCACATCCGATCTGCTGCAGTCACCTTTGAAAATATCTTTGAAAAAATATAGAATTTTTTTATAATTCAAAATATTAATATTTAGCTCACATGAAGCGCTCAAGACGAGTTATTGTGATGGCCCTTTGTCCAACTTCTGTCAGCATCTTCTCTGTAACCAATTAAGATGTAACTTCACAGCATTCCTCCTCTAAATGTCCTCAACCAATTCCTTCAAACATTTTGGATCCATGCAGAAACCCTGGTTTCCATTGCAAACTAAAGAAAAAACTTTCAGAATTTCTCTGACCAAACTGGTTGGCAGATTTTTCATAAATCTTGTAGAATAGTGCCTAGGGTGACCGTCTATTAGATGCCTTCAACCCCCATCGCAGTTTTGCCTTATATGACTAAAGTGAAAACTTTCAAATAAGTTTGTTGAAAATTTTAATGTCTCTTGTGTGACCTTCTACCGGATTTCTTCAAGCCATGTTGATTGATCGAAAAACATAGCTACCAGGGGACATGGCTGTAGTGAAAACCTTAAAGATTCTCTGACAAAAATAGCTGTCCAATTTCCTTATTTTTTATGGAAATGTTCCTTTTGGTAATCCTCCATCAGTTTCTTTCAAGCTGGGCTGTATTGCCTTAAATGGCTATAGTGAAAACTTCCAAATAATTTTGTAGAATATTTTCTTTATGTGACCCTCTAGAACATGGCTGTCAGGGCGCGGGGATATTTTGCTTCATATAACGAAGAATCAAACTGATTTTCAAATAATGTTCCTCTAGCTGATTCCTTCAAGTTATATTGATTGGTCAAAAGACATGGCCACCAGGGGCTATTTTACCATTTATGCCCAGTGTGCAAGATATAGTAACCGTCTTATCAGTTTCCTCAAGTCATATTAATTTGACGAAAGACAGACAACATAGGGTGTGGGTTATTTCACCTTGTGGCATTGGAGCTATACTGGTCCTCTTGGGTCTCGTGTATTAGTTTACCTGACAGCAAAATAAGTTATTATACCCCACAAAAAACAAAGTTTTTTTTTGGGGGGGGGGGATATAGGATTCACTGTGTCAGGTTGTCGGTCGATCAGAAGCCGTATTTTGTCCCGACTATTTCTTACAAACCACTTATTAAGTTGTTGGTCATATTTTGTCCACAAACCACTGGGTGGAATTCAATAACATTTTACATGCAGCTTCTTTACCAAGAGGAGATGTGCATACCCTAAAGGTTTTACAATTGCATGCTATTTTAAAGAGTTATGGCCCTTTTACTTATTAAGTTGTTGGTCTGTTGGAAGCCATATTTTGTCCGGCCTATTTCTTACAAACCACTGGGTGGAATTCAATAACATTTTACATGAAGCTTCTATACCGAGAAAAGATGTGCATATCATAAAGGTCTTACAATTGCATGTTATTTTACAGAGTTATGGCCCTTTTGTTGGTCGGTCGGAAGCCATATTTTGAGTCAAGGTGCTGTTTCAGTGATAGTTCTAGTTGTGGCTGGTAAGCAAAATCACATTTCATGACTCAGGTGAGCGATCCAGGGCCATCTTGTATAATAAAGTTAATAACTCAATGAGCAGTTTTTCCTTTTGTCACAATGTTTTCAAAATCCATCTGCTGCATTCTGTGAAGATAATCTTGTAAGTGAAGGGTATCCACTAGAGTTTGGCGGTTAAATCCTTTCCCACATAAAACAAATATATAGCAGAGGTCTTTAACCCTTTTCCGAAGATAGTTTTGGAAGACTTTGCAGCAGATGACTTTTGAAAACATTTTTGCAAAATTAGCAATTTCTTCATTTGCAACAATGTTTAATCTAGATTTCATGATAATTATTTTGTTTATATACATTTTTCCTTATTTTTTGCTCAATGTCTTCAAAGTCTTCTGCTGCAGATTTGATATATGTTGTCATTAATGAATACATTTGAAACATCGTTTGTTGCAGATGCAGATTTGTCTGTAGGTGGGAAAGGTTTAAAATGGCCAGTTATTTCAGCCTATCCCTTTCCCTCATACGACAATTCTGCTGCAGAGGACTTTGAACATATTTTATCAAAACATAGAAAATCTCTATAATTGAATGGATAACATATGACTAACAAGAGTGCCAGTGCCGCCACAAAATATAAAGATCAAGATTGATCCTTTTAATTATTGCTTTTAACATTTATCACAAGACTACCATTGGAATCTCTATCAAAATGGCCGAACCGAAAAATGGTAATTTCATGAAAAACAATCACAAAACTACCATTATGGTAAAACAATCATTTAATGGAAAAGAAACAGCAAACAAAGTATTGGATTGGATTGTTGGAGCTTAATGTCCCATTCAACAAATTATTTCAGTCAGGAAGAAAATAGGATACATATAAACAGAGATAGAACCCTATAGAGGCTTCCGATATGAAAGTAGGTCAAATGGCAGTGTCGATATGTATCCTTTTTTTCCTTCTGAGCATAACTCTTGCAAAAATCACTCTACCGGATAATCCCTGCTTTATGCACTTCTACCTGTTTGGAAACTTGAGTTGCGTTCTCAAGTGAATATGCTATAGAGACCAAGTTTCGAAAGGCATAACTATTGCAAAAATCGCTGAACCGGAAAATCGCCGCTTCATGCACATCTACCCATTATAGTCATAATATTGACCAAGTTTTGAAAAGATTCACTCAGAAACGTAGGAGGAGTTGCGTTCACAAGCCGCAATATCAATCAGCTACAGAGACTAAGTTACAAGCGACATAAATCTTGCAAAAATCAATGAACCGGAAAATCGCCATTTCATGCACATCTACCCATTATAGTTATGACATTGACTAAGTTTGGAAAAGATTCGGTCAGAAACATAGGAAGAGTTGCGTTCACAAGGCTGCAATATCAATCAGCTACAGAGACTAAGTTACAAGGGACATTAATCTTGCAAAAATCAATGAACCGGAAAATCGCCGCTTCATGCACATCTACCCATTATAGTCATGACATTGACTAAGTTTTGAAAAGATTCGGTCAGAAACATAGGAGTTGTGTTCACAAGGCTGCAATATCAATCAGCAACAGAGACTAAGTTACAAGGGACATAAATCTTGCAAATATCAATGAACCGGATAATCGCCGCTTCATGCACATCTAACCATTATAGTCATGACATTGACCAAGTTTTGAAAAGATTCGGTCAGAAACATAGGAGGAGTTGCGTTCACAAGGCTGCAATATCAATCAGCTACAGAGACTAAGTTACAAGGGACATAAATCTTGCAAATATCAATGAACCGGAAAATCACTGCTTCATGCACATCTACACATTATGGTTATGACATTGACCAAGTTTTGAAAAGATACGGTCAGAAACGTAGGAGGAGTTGCGTTCACAAGATATGGACGTACAGACAGACAAGATGACGCCAATATACCACCGCCTCGGGCGGCGTATAAAAATGGAAAACATTGTGGCAAAAGGAGAAATTGCTCTTCTTTTGTCACTGTTTTTAAAAAGCTGTCTGCTGCAGGGGCGTCAGAAAGTGTCTAAATGAGGGAAAGGGTTACCCATAGCTGAATTGTAAAGAGCCATAGCAATTGGTTTTCTTCTCATGTTGTTTTGAAATCAACCAGGGAAATATATGAAAAAGTTTAATTTATTGAACAGAGCAATTCTCCTTTAGTAACAATGTTTTCAAAAGATACCTGCTGCAGGATCATCAAAATGGGTTTGCAATGGGAGAATAGTTAAATCTATTAACTTTATCCCTTTCCCTCATACAGACGCTTTCTGACGCCCCTGAAACAGACAATTTTTGAAAATATTATGACAAAAGAAGAAATTGCTTCTGATGAGCAATTTCTCCTTTTGCCACAATATTTTCCACTTTTAGTCATTGGTTATCCATTCAATTATAGAGATTTTCGAATTTTTGACAAAATATGTTCAGTCATCTGCTGCAGATTTGTTGTATGAGGGAAAGGGTGACACACTCAAAGGTTTGGAGAAAGGTAAATAAAATCTGATAACCAGGTTAACAGTAATATGATGTATTTATTGCACTTTTAACAACATAACATTTTCCAAAAATATTACAACAAATGTTTACAACAAAGTTTTTTACAACAAAGTTTTACAACAAAGATATGAACAAACCAGATGACTATAAAAAACCAGAGGATCCTTCAATGATGGTCCTTTATTGCTCACCTTATTTAACCCTTTTCCACATACAGCAAATCTGTAGCAGACGACTTTGAAAACATCGAAAGTCTCTATAAATGAAGGTTTAATTACAGTAAGAATTGAAAACGTTGTGGCAAAAGGAGAAATTGCTTGTTTTGAGCAATTTCTCCTTTTGTCACAATGTTTTCAAAAGTCTACTGAAAGCATCTATATGTCTCTATACATATAGGCAACATAAGCCCTGCTGCCTTGTGGCCATATTTATCAACAGATCGGAAAAATTTGAACAATCTCAATAGAGAGTCACTTAATGAACATTTGTGCCAAATTATGTTCATATCAGGCTAGTACCTTTGATCAAGAAGATTTTTAAAGTTTTCCAATATATACATATAAGGAAAACAAGCCCCAGTACTTGGCGGCCATGTTTTTCAATGTATCGGAATAATTTTCACTCTAAGGACCACCTAATTTGGTTCTTTGGTTTAGGAGAAGTTGTTTGTAGGAAAATGTTAACAGACAGACAACAGACTGTGAGTGATCACAATAGCTCACCTCACACTTTGTGTTTAAGTTACCAAAAAACACATCTAAATAAAGCCCACTTTTGTAGTTTAACCCTATTGACGCCTCTACAGCAGGTGACATTTAAAAAGAGTGTGGCAAATGAAAGAAATGCTCATAAATTGCATTTATGTCCACTTTGTCATTTACTCAAGTATTCCACCATTCATGTTTTAACCCTATTCAATAGTTATTCTTTCTTTTATAGAAAATCCACAAACTTTTGTCATCTGCTGCAGATTTGCTATATGAGGGAAAGAGATAATAGGTTATTTCTAGTTTTTCTTCTTCATTGAGACAATAGAGTAGATACAATAATTCTACCATCCGAGTAACCAGCCAAACACACTTTTGTATCTATACTCGGGGACCAGTCCACTGTAGTTATCGTGGCCGACTTGTGTACCTTTAGATCCATTAAATGTACAATTCCTGGATCTTCTTTAATCATCTAAAAAATTAAAAAAACAATAATTAGAGGATACTCAACTGCTTATGTGGGAAGTTATAAATATTTCAACAAGAATGGAATGTTATTGGGTTGACCAGCAAATTTTTATGATTTGATAACCTCCAATTTCTTCCTCTTTCTACAACGTTTTCAATTCTGTATTAAAATAATCCTGGGATAATTTATATTTGCTCAGATTTATTTCAAGCAGACGACGCTAAGAATATCACATCAGGTAACTATAAACACCCCAGGGCTCCAGAAATTTTGAAATCTCAATCGGTCCGGTGAACCAATAGATTGAAACAGTTCGAAATTTACAAATGATCCGCAAATAAAAGTAACATGTCAATTAATCATTCAGTCCGGAGTAGGAATGATTTACAATTGGTGAGACTGATCAACTCGTAATTAGCAAGCTGCAAACACTTGTCCCATTTATTATCTATCAAACTGCAGGGAACAATCAGATAACACGATTGTCACATTTTATTGGACTGACTATCTTGTTTACGTCACACTAAGTGACTCTCTCAAAGGGTTACAGACGTGGCAGAAACAAAGATGTTGTGTACTTACTAGGATTTTATTGTGTTTTCGTTTACAAAGTGACATATAGCGTACTAAGCGTAGGTATTAGTAAGATTTATGAAAATATCTGGACCAATTTTTTTACAAGTTTTATAATTGAAGTTAAAAATAGGTCCAGACAGTCAAATTTTCGGTTTTACGGAGGCCTGGTAAACGCATCTTCAGCAGACGAAATTGATCATGATGAGCAATTTCTCCTCTTGCCACAATATTTTCATCTCTATTAGGATATGACCCTTTAATTTGTTGAAATATTTCATAATTTCACCACAATGTTTTCAAAGACGTCTGCCGAGGATTTGTTGTATGTGGTAATGGGTTTAGCTGATTCGCACTCAGTAACATGTTACCTTAAATCTAAAATTGTTGACCAAACATCTCCAACAAACCTCCCGACAAAAATTAAAAATAAAACTAACCTTAAAAATAATTGTATTAGACTGATCAAATGCCAGCATATATCCGCCATCTGGATCAAGCGCCAGTAACTTTCCAGCTGGCGTCTCTTTGTTGGCTCCGTTTTCGTACGAGATGTTTGAGTTTGCACAGTACATGACTGGCAACTCTCTCAGCTTATGACTGTTCTTGTTCATACTCCATTCAATTAACTGGCAAAGATAAATGAAAAGTGGAAGAAAATGTTTTAAGCCTTTCCCAGATACAAGAAACCTGCAGAAGACAACTATTAACAAGATTTCAGTGAAACCGATTGATGCTCCCTGAAGTATAGCTAGAACAACGGAATGGTGCTTTAATATACTTTATGTAGCAACGGGTAATTGCTGAGAAATACCCCGGACACGAATGATCCTAAATCATATGAAATAAAAATTAACCTTTTCCCACATACAGACGCTTTCTGAGGCCTCTGCAGCAGACAACTTTTGAAAACATTGTAACAAAAGTAGAAATTGCTCAAAACGAGCAATTTCTCCTTTTATCACAAAGATTTCAACTGTTTTCAATAATTAAACTTTCATTTTTAGCAATTTTCTAGATTTTTGCTGACTTGATTTCAAAGTCGTCTGCTGCAGGTTTGTTGTATTGAGGGAAAGAGTTAAAGGGCCATACTTTGGTGAAAAATCATTTACACGGAATATGGTGATAAAATGCACATCTCTTCTTCATTAAGTATCATTGAATTCCAAAAAGTGGTTGCTGAGAAATAGCCATGACACAAATGGTCCTATATCATACTATATATAAACATTAAAAGGGCAATAACTCTGTGAAAAATCATTAAACCGAAACATGGTGATAATATGCACATCTCATTTTGTTAGTGAAGCTTTCCATAAAATGTCATTGCATTCAAGACAGTGATTTTTGAGAAATAGTCAAGACACCATCCCCTATGTCATATTATATAGAAATTAAAAGGGAAACTAGAACTATCACTGAAGATGATAAATACCCCCAAAACAGCACCTTGACTCAAAATATGGCTTCCGACCGACCAACAAAATACACCGCACTTCCTCTCAATGTGTTGTATCATCCTATGAAGTTTTATTAAATTCCAACAATTTGTTTTAAAGTTATGCTCTGGACAAGACTCTACGAATAAGAAAAAGTAACGAAGGGCAATAACTGAACTTCCTCTGATTATGCTCTACCATTGTATGCAGTTTTATTAGATTACATCTGTTAGTTATTAAGTAATTCTCCGGACAAGAAAAAGTAACAAAGGGCAATAACTCTGTATTTAGATTAAATAGAGTTATGGTTTCTGTACACTGCACTTCCTCTCAATGTGTTGTATCATCCTATGAAGTTTTATTAAATTCCAACAATTTGTTTTAAAGTTATGCTCCGGACAAGACTCTACGAATAAGAAAAAGTAACGAAGGGCAATAACTCTGTAATTATGTAAATTAGAGTTATGGTCCTTGTACACTGCACTTCCTCTCATTATGCTCTACCATTGTATGCAGTTTTATTAGATTCCATCTGTTAGTTATTAAGTCATTCTCCGGACAAGAAAAAGTAACAAAGGGCAATAACACTGTATTTAGATAAAATAGAGTTATGGTTCCTGTACACCGCACTTCCTCTCAATGTGTTGTATCATCCTATGAAGTTTTATTAAATTCCAAGAATTTGTTTTAAAGTTATGCTCTGGACAAGACTCTACGAATAAGAAAAAGTAACAAAGGGCAATAACTCTGTAATTATGTAAATTAGAGTTATGGTTCTTGTACACTGCACTTCCTCTGATTATGCTCTACCATTGTATGCAGTTTTATTAGATTCCATCTGTTAGTTATTAAGTAATTCTCCGGACAAGAAAAAGTAACAAAGGGCAATAACTCTGTATTTAGATTAAATAGAGTTATGGTTCCTCTACACTGCACTTCCTCTCAATGTGTTGTATCATCCTATGAAGTTTCGTTCAAATCCTATGTTGCATTGTTAAGATATGGTCCGGACAAAATATGGCTTCCGACCGACCGACGACCGACCGACCGACACAGTGACTCCTATATACCCCCCCAAAACTTTGTTTTTTGGGGGTATAATAACTCTGTGAAAAATCTTTGAACTGGATCATAGTGATAAAATGCGCATCTCCTATTGTTAGTGAAACTTCTCATAAAGTTTCACTGAATTCAAGAGAAAAATAGCCCAGACAAAAGCCGGACGATCAATGGATGGACAAAGCGGCGAGTATATGCTCAGAAAAACCTGTATGTAAAAAATTATCTCTATAAGAAAAAGTATCCTTTATCGAAAAGAGTTTAAGAAAAATTGTGGGAAAAAAAAGAGAAATTGCTTATATGGTAGCCGTACCTATTATGGTTCAAAAGTAATGGCCAAGGTTAAAGTTTTTTTCGAGAATGGCAACATCTAGGTCAAAGGTCAAGGTCGCAAGGTCAAAAATTTTGGTACTGACAGAAAGGTCATGTCACAAGGAATACACATGTGAAATATGGTAGCCGTACCTGTTATGGTTCAAAAGTAGTGGTCAAGGTTAAAGTTTTTTTCGTGCAAACAGACAGACGTGCATACAGAAGGTCATGTCACAAGGAATACACATGTGAAATATGGTAGCCGTACCTGTTATGGTTCAAAAGTAGTAGTCAAGGTTAAAGTTTTTTTCGTGCAGACAGACGTGCAGACAGACGTGCAGACAGGCCAAAAACTAGATGCCCACCGAATCAGAGATTCCGGGGGCATAAAAATCAAAGTCGTCTGCAGATTTGTCGTATGTGGGAAATTGTTAATATGGGCCAAGCAGCAGTGTACAATGTTTACCTTTCCATCAACTCCAAGACTGTAACACGAGGTGTAGTCAGAAGAAAACATGACAGATTTGATTTCAGTGTTGTGGGCCTCCCATTGAGATATACATTTGTGCTGCCCTATATCTGAAATAAACTGGCTTGTTATGGGTCATAAAAAGATGTTTGCAGATGAGAACAAGATTGTTTGTCTGTCAAAATGTCAGTAAGTGAAAGCGCGACAGACAATCAAACATGAGGGATAATTGATCCGTATCTGTCTCCCTGCTAAGATTGGCAACACAATAAAATGTATTGGTCAATTTGCAGCCAGTTTTATCATGTCCCTTGGGTGGCTGCTGATCGCAAGTTTGACTGTATCTTAATATAATATATATGAGCCCATATCACCCTAACATTTTAGCTCAGGCTAACCCGGACAGACACTTTTCGCCTCCTGTGGATTTTCTTTTACAGAAATCATTACTCTATACCTCTATCCCCCTGAGATTGTATATGTCAGCCTGGATTAGCCAGTGCAGGCTGATCTTGGTCGATACATTACGCAGTCCATAATGTTGGTTTTCTTGTGGAATGGCCCATATAATAGTTTTGGTAATGGTTATAAAAATATAGCACCAGTATCATATTGACAGTGTTTTAGTTCTTCTGTGAAAATATGGCAGCTTTTTATTTATTTGTGTAAAAAATTTAAAAACAAAAAATTGTAGTTTTCATTTCAGTTTCATGAAAAAGAATTTTATTTTAATTTACAAATGCTCATGATGAATAATTTCTCCTTTTGTCAAAATATTTTCAACTTCCACCAATTTACCTTGATGATTTTCTTGAAGGTGCAGTATCTTCCTAGTTTCGAGTTAAGTGGTTCAAATGAAGTATTCATTATGTCCGATAAATTTTCACAAGACCACACATATATTTCCAGAGGATGAAATACATTACCATAAAGTCGAATAAAGCCATCAGCTCCCCCAGTCAGTAACACATGTCCATTGTGGTTAAATGCACAGCTGTTTATGCAAACAGGGCCAGGCTCTAACGGTAAATGTCTCTGAAAAAAGTGACACCAACACCGTCAGAGAAAGTCATCAGTTGTTAACCCTTTCCCACATACAAAAAGTCTGTACTGTAGCAGATGACTTTGAAAACATCTCAGCAATAATATGGAAAATAACCCTAAATGAAGACATACTTATTAAATAGAGTTGAAAACATTGTGTAAAAAGGAGAAATTGCTCGTTTTGAAAAGTTATCTGCTGCAGAGGCATCAGAACGCTTCAAAATGTGGGGAAAGGTTAAGACATTACATGTTACATGTGTCAGGGAAAGCTTGAACCCTTTCCCACGTACATCAAATCTGCAGTAGACGACATTGAACACATGCAGGTAAAACTATAGCAAATGAAAGAATAGTGATTGTATAAAGTTTAAAATATTGTGGAAATTGGAGTAATTGCTCATGATCAACAATTTCTCCTTTTTTCACAATGCTTTCTACTGTTTTCAATAATTATATCTTTATTTATAAAGAAATGCCATGTTCTTGCCAAGATGTTTCAATTTCTATCAATGATTATACTTTCATTAATGGAGAGAGATATATAATATATTATTGCCACATCTGCAGCAGATGACTTTTGAAAACAGTGTGGCAAAATGATAACAATCTGCAGAATGAGCAATTTCTACTTTTGCCATAATTTTAAATAATTATACATGTACTTTCATTTATAATTACTTTTTATATATTGTATCTAGATATTTTCTTATTCATTTTAGGCAGATTTTTGTTTAATGAGGGAAAGAGTTAAATGCAGGAGAAGCCCTAGTCCAAATTCCATTTTATTATGTGCGATTTTCCAAAAAAATCCGATTTGATGACATGATTAAGCATCACATCATCAATTTCTTCGTCATTCCTTATTTCTGTCAAAATCATCTATTAGATGCAAACATAGGTAAAACAATCAAATCTGCACAAGTTTTTACCCAAATGTAGTGACTTCAAAAGAATCATCTAGGCAAGACAACATTAGATATTAATTAAGTTTAGTAACCTTTTTCCACATTCAACAAATCTGCAGCAGACACATTTAGTCAATAATATAGATACTCTCTATAATTGAAAGAACAATTATAGTTGGAATAAAATAGAAACATTGTGGCAAAAGCAGAAGTTGCTTGTTTAGAGCAATTTCCCATTTTGTCACAGTGTTTTAAAAAGTTGCAGAGGCATCACAAACCGTCTTCATGTGGGAGGGATTAATAAGAGATATAATTTTGAGACAAGACCAATATACTTATTTAAAATATAACAATTTGATTCTTGTCCTTCTTCCATAAGATTTCCTATTCAGAGAGCTCAAGATAAGGGATGTCCATTTTTAAATCTTTATTTTTTCTCCAAACTTTTATGTGAACTATGGGAGAAACCTTCGAGAATAGATCACTTAACTTATGACATTATAATTACTGCTCCTTCTTACCTCTGATTTCATAGTTTTAAGGTCCCATAATGAGAGTTTCCCTGTCTTGTTTCCACCTCCTGGCCCCGTGTCAGCCCCCATGGACCCCGTTCTAACTTTACTTGTGGTAGCTGAACAAACAAACTGGGGACTCACAGGGTTGGCACACAAATTTATGATTCTGAAACAAGCAAGGGAGGATAGACTTTCAATGCAATTTCTCAAATGCTATATTAAGCATGTTTTCCACATGCAGACACAACATTTTGTTGCATATACAGCAGAAGACATGTGTTTACACACTGACAAAACAAGAACAAAATTAGCAATTTCTCCTTTTTCCACAATGTTCTGACCTCTGTACAATTTTGATACTTTTGAATATAAAGAACATCTGTTTCTGCATATTTAATTAAAGTTGTCTTTTGCTGATACATTGAATGTGGGAAAGGATTTAGATTTGTTAGAAATGAAAATGTTTAATGAAAACTAGAAATATCACTGAAGGTGATGAATACCCCCAGCTAGTGCCTGACAATATACATATGTATGAGAAATTCAAGAGGCCATAACTCATTTAAAAATAATTCCAGTGCAACACGCCGACAATATGCACAACTAGGCTTGGTATCAATCATTCTTGTGAAGTTATATTGAATTTTGACCAAGGGTTGCTGAGAAATAGTGTTCACAAGAAATGTCTACAGACCGACCAACTGACAGACCGACAAGCGTGACTCCTATATAGCCCCCACATACTATGTATCTGGGGGTATAATTATGCAAACAATTGGAATAAAAAGAGAGCTTTATAGACTGGATTTGTTTGTTTGATATAATGATGTTTTATGCCACTTTCAACAGTATTTCAGTTATATAAAGGCGTTACCTGGGGAATGCTGCTATGATAAGTTCCAAAGAGAAAAATAAAATCTATTTTAATGTCTTTGATCAGACCTTATCAGGGTTCAAAGTTTAAGTGAGGTCTCCCATGCTCGATGTCTATTCCATAACGAAACTCCATTTTTAAAAATTAAGCATTAGAGTTGTTAACCCTTTCCCACTTACGGACTCCTCTACAGCAGACGTCTTTTGACAAAATTGTGACAAAATGAGAAATTACTCATAATGAGCAATTTCCCCTTTTGCCACAATATTTTCATTTATAGAGATTTTCCCAATATTTGCCTATATGTTTTCAAAGTAGTCTGCTGCATATTTGCTGTATGTGGGAAAGTGTTAACCCTTTCTCACATAAATCAATTCTGCAGCAGACAGTTTTGAATACAACTATAGAAACATATGGAAAGTCTCTATCAATGAAGGTCTAATTATTGAAAACAGTGGCAAAAGAAGAAATTGCTAGTTTTGAGAAACTTCTCCTTTTGTCACAATGTTTTCAAAAGTCGTCTGCTGCAGAGGTACCAGAAAGTGTCTGTATGTGGTAATGGGTTAACCCTTTCCCACATACGACAATTCTGCAGCAGACGACTTTGAACGTATTTTGTCAAAACATAAAAAATCTCCATAATTGAATGGATAACCTATGACAAAAAGTAGAAAACATTGTGGCAATAGGAGAAATTGCACGTTTTGTGCAATTTCTTCTTTTGTCACTATGTTTTCAAAAAGCAGTCTGCTGCAGAGGCATCAGAAAGCGTCTATATGAGGGAAAGGGTTAAGAGAATGTAAGAAAACAAGTTTCTTATCTCACCTTGGATAGCTTGGATCTCCAGACGCTTCATAAAATGACTTCATTTCTTTAACATCAAATAACCGGATGTTACCAGATCTGTTACCTAGCAACAACTGTAAATAAACACAGTTAAAACAAGTAACTGGAGGATTGCAAGCAATACCATAGTCCCCTACCGGTTTGCACTTTTGAGTCTGTTTCTGTTGTCATAGCAACCCAATGTTTAGGTATATCAAGACAATAAAGTATGAAAATAAAGAAAGGGAAATAACTCAAAAATTAGGGAAGCAAGAGTTATGGTTCATGTGCACTGCACTCCCCCTTGATACGATGTATTCATGTGTGAAATTTCATAGCCATAGCTAGTATAGTTATGGAGATATGCTCCGGACAAAAATCAAGTATGAAAATAAAGAAAGGGAAATAACTCAAAAATTAGGCAAGCAAGAGTTATGGTTCATGTGCACTGCACTCCCCCTTGATACGATGTATTCATGTGTGAAATTTCATAGCCATAGCTAGTATAGTTATGGAGATATGCTCCGGACAAAAATCAAGTATGAAAATAAAGAAAGGGAAATAACTCAAAAATTAGGCAAGCAAGAGTTATGGTTCATGTCCACTGCACTCCCCCTTGATGAGATGCATCCATGTGTGAAATTTCATAACCATAGCTAGTACAGTTTTGGAGATATGCTCCGGACAAAAATCAAGTATGAAAATAAAGAAAGGGAAATAACTCAAAAATTAGGCAAGCAAGAGTTATGGTTCATGTCCACTGCACTCCCCCTTGATACGATGTATTCATGTGTGAAATTTCATAGCCATAGCTAGTATAGTTATGGAGATATGCTCCGGACAAAAATCAAGTATGAAAATAAAGAAAGGGAAATAACTCAAAAATTAGTCAAGCAAGAGTTATGGTTCATGTCCACTGCACTCCCCCTTGATGAGATGCATCCATGTGTGAAATTTCATAACCATAGCTAGTACAGTTTTGGAGATATGCTCCGGACAAAAATCAAGTATGAAAATAAAGAAAGGGAAATAACTCAAAAATTAGGGAAGCAAGAGTTATGGTTCATATGCACTGCACTCCGCATTGATGAGATGTATCCACATATGGAATTTCATAGCCATAGCTAGTACAGTTTTGGAGATATGCTCCGGACAAAGATTTGCCGGACTGACTGACTGACTGACTGACTGACTGACTGACTGACTGACAGATGGACGGACGGAGTGCAAACCTAATAGTCCCCTTCGGCACGCCGGTAGGGGACTAATAACATTTAACAAGTAACTGGAGGATTGCAAGCAATACCATAGTCCCCTACCGGTTTGCACTTTTGAGTCTGTTTCTGTTGTCATAGCAACCCAATGTTTAGGTATATCAAGACAATAAAGTATGAAAATAAAGAAAGGGAAATAACTCAAAAATTAGGGAAGCAAGAGTTATGGTTCATGTGCACTGCACTCCCCCTTGATACGATGTATTCATGTGTGAAATTTCATAGCCATAGCTAGTATAGTTATGGAGATATGCTCCGGACAAAAATCAAGTATGAAAATAAAGAAAGGGAAACTAGAAATATCACTGAAGATGATAAATACCCCCAAAACAGCACCTTGACTCAAAATATGGTTTACGACCGACCAACAAAAGGGCCATAACTCTGTAAACAAGAAAAAGTAACAAAGGGCAATAACTCTGTATTTAGATTAAATAGAGTTATGGTTTCTGTACACTGCACTTTCTCTCAATGTGTTGTATCATCCTATGAAGTTTTATTAAATTCCAACAATTAGTTTTAAAGTTATGCTCCGGACAAGACTCTACGAATATGAAAAAGTAACAAAGGGCAATAACTCTGTCATTATGTAAAGTAGAGTTATGTTTCTTGTACACTGCACTTCCTCTGATTATGCTCTACCATTATATGTAGTTTTATTAGATTCCATCTATTAGTTATTAAGTAATTCTACGGACAAGAAAAAGTAACAAAGGGCAATAACTCTGTATTTAGATAAAATAGAGTTATGGTTCCTGTACACCGCACTTCCTCTCAATGTGTTGTATCATCCTATGAAGTTTAATTAAATTCCAACAATTTGTTTTAAAGTTATGCTCTGGACAAGACTCTACGAATAAGAAAAAGTAACAAAGGGCAATAACTCTGTAATTATGTAAATTAGAGTTATGGTTCTTGTACACTGCACTTCCTCTGATTATGCTCTACCATTGTATGCAGTTTTATTAGATTCCATCTATTAGTTATTAAGTAATTATCCGGACAAGAAAAAGTAACAAAGGGCAATAACTCGGTATTTCGATTAAATAGAGTTATGGTTCCTGTACACTGCACTTCCTCTCAATGTGTGGTATCATCCTATGAAGTTTTAATAAATTCCAAGAATCAGTTTTAAAGTTATGCTCTGGACAAGACTCTACGAATAAGAAAAAGTAACAAAGGGCAATAACTCTGTAATTATGTAAATTAGAGTTATGGTTCTTGTACACTGCACTTCCTCTGATTATGCTCTACCATTGTATGCAGTTTTATTAGATTCCATCTGTTAGTTATTAAGTAATTCTCCGGACAAGAAAAAGTAACAAAGGGCAATAACTCTTTATTTAGATTAAATAGAGTTATGGTTCCTATACACTGCACTTCCTCTCAATGTGTTGTATCATCCTATGAAGTTTAATTAAATTCCAACAATTAGTTTTAAAGTTATGCTCCGGACAAGACTCTACGAATAAGAAAAAGTAACAAAGGGCAATAACTTTGTATTTAGATAAAATAGAGTTATGGTTCCTGTACACCGCACTTCCTCTCAATGTGTTGTATCATCCTATGAAGTTTCGTTCAAATCCTATGTTGCATTGTTAAGATATGGTCCGGACAAAATATGGCTTCCGACCGACCGACCGACCGACCGACACAGTGACTCCTATATACCCCCCCAAAACTTTGTTTTTTGGGGGTATAATAACTCAAAAATTAGGCAAGCAAGAGTTATGGTTCATGTCTACTGCACTTCCCCTTGATACGATGTATTCATGTGTGAAATTTCATAGCCATAGCTAGTATAGTTATGGAGATATGCTCCGGACAAAAATCAAGTATGAAAATAAAGAAAGGGAAATAACTCAAAAATTAGGCAAGCAAGAGTTATGGTTCATGTCCACTGCACTCCCCCTTGATGAGATGCATCCATGTGTGAAATTTCATAACCATAGCTAGTACAGTTTTGGAGATATGCTCCGGACAAAAATCAAGTATGAAAATAAAGAAAGGGAAATAACTCAAAAATTAGGGAAGCAAGAGTTATGGTTCATATGCACTGCACTCCGCATTGATGAGATGTATCCACATATGGAATTTCATAGCCATAGCTAGTACAGTTTTGGAGATATGCTCCGGACAAAAATTTGCCGGACTGACTGACTGACTGACAGATGGACTGACTGACGGACTGACGGACGGAGTGCAAACCTAAGAGTCCCCTTCGGCACGCCGGTAGGGGACTAATAACCGGTTGTTACCAGATCTGTTATAGCAAAACTGTAAATAAACACAGTTAAAACTAGAAAGGTTGTTTTTATGAAAAAACATATGTCTCCCCATTGCAGTTTGTCAATGACTATTACAATATTGAACAAGGGGAGATAACTTTGCAACGAAGTAGCCCAGAGTTATAATTCTTGCAAGGTGCACAACTTCACATTGCCATCTGTCTATATTCCAAGTTTCAATAAATTCCTTTAAGTACTTTCTTAGTTCTGCTCTGGAGAAAGTTTACACTATTAAAATATTGAACAAGGGGAGATAACTCATAATTATTGCAAGGTGCACAACTTCACATTGCCATCTATCTATGTTCCAAGTTTCAATAAATTCCTTCAAGTAGTTTCTGAGTTCTGCTCTGGACAAAGTTCACACTATTAAAATATTGAACAAGGGGGAGATAACTCATAATTATTGCAAGGTGCACAACTTCACATTGCCATCTATCTATGTTCCAAGTTTCAATAAATTCCTTCAAGTAGTTTCTGAGTTCTGCTCTGGACAAAGTTTACACTATTAAAATATTGAACAAGGGGGAGATAACTCATAATTCTTGCAAGGTGCACAACTTCACATTGCCATCTAACTATATTCCAAGTTTCAATAAATTCCTTCAAGTAGTTTCTGAGTTCTGCTCTGAACAAAGTTTACACTATTAAAATATTGAACAAGGGGGAGATAACTCATAATTATGACAAGGTGCACAACTTCACATTGCCATCTATCTATGTTCCAAGTTTCAATAAATTCCTTCAAGTAGTTTCTGAGTTCTGCTCTGGACAAAGTTTACACTATTAAAATATTGAACAAGGGCAGATAACTTTGCAACAAAGTGGCCCAGAGTTATAATTCTTGCAAGGTGCACAACTTCACATTGCCATCTATCTATGTTCCAAGTTTCAATCAATTACTTCAAGTAGTTTCCGAGTTCTGCTCTGGACAAACAAAAGTTAAGAAGAAGAAGAATAATAACAAGTAATACTGTGTTAGCTAAAGCAAAAACAAAAAGTCACCCACTGCCATTTGTTTTGAAACGGTGGCCATTTTAAAACTTAAATTCAAGGAAAACTTGAATTCAAGAAACGGCGGCCATTTTGAAAAAAAAAAAAGTTGGGTGCACCACTTTGAGTTAGTATCTATGTGTGTGTGAAGTTTGATAGAGATCGCACCATCAATGTCTGAGAAATCGCGCGGAAACTTGAAATCACGAAATGGTGGCCATTTTGAAAAAAAAAAAAGTTGGATGCACCCCTTTGAGTGAGTATCTATTCATGTGTGAAGTTTTATAGAGATCGGACCATCAAAACTTAAAATCTAGAAATGGCGGCCATTTTGAAACGGCGGCCATTTTGAAAAAAAAAAAAGCTAGATGCACTACTTTGAGTGCGTATCTATGTATGTGTGAAGTTTGATAGAGATCGCACCATCGATGTCCGAGAAAACTGGCGGACAAGTTCAGGACTAAGAAAAAACAAAAAAATAATAATAATAATAATAATAACAAGTAATACTGTGTTAGCTAAAGCAAAAACAAAAAGTCACCCACTGCCATTTGTTTTGAAACGGTGGCCATTTTAAAACTTAAATTCAAGGAAAACTTGAATTCAAGAAATGGCGGCCATTTTGAGAAAAAAAAAAGTTGGATGCACCCCTTTGAGTGTGTATCTATTCATGTGTGAAGTTTGATAGAGATCGCACCATCGAAACATAAAATCAAGAAATGGTGGCCATTTTAAAACGGCGGCCATTTTGAAAAAAAAAAAAGTTGGGTGCACCACTTTGAGTGAGTATCTATGTGTGTGTGAAGTTTGATAGAGATCGCACCATCGGTGAGTATCTATGTGTGTGTGAAGTTTGATAGAGATCGCACCATCGATGTCTGAGAAATCGCGCAGAAACTTGAAATCACGAAATGGTGGCCATTTTGAAACGGCGGCCATTTTGAAAAAAAAAAAAGTTGGATGCACCCCTTTCAGTGAGTATCTATTCATGTGTGAAGTTTTATAGAGATCGGACCATCAAAACTTAAAATCTAGAAATGGCGGCCATTTTGAAAAAAAAAAAAGCTAGATGCACCACTTTGAGTGCGTATCTATGTATGTGTGAAGTTTGATAGAGATCGCACCATCGATGTCCGAGAAAACTGGCGGACAAGTTCAGGACTAAGAAAAAACAAAAAAATAATAATAATAATAACAAGTAATACTGTGTTAGCTAAAGCAAAAACAAAAAGTCACCCACTGCCATTTGTTTTGAAACGGTGGCCATTTTAAAACTTAAATTCAAGGAAAACTTGAATTCAAGAAATGGCGGCCATTTTGAGAAAAAAAAAAGTTGGATGCACCCCTTTGAGTGTGTATCTATTCATGTGTGAAGTTTGATAGAGATCGCACCATCGAAACATAAAATCAAGAAATGGTGGCCATTTTAAAACGGCGGCCATTTTGAAAAAAAAAAAGTTGGGTGCACCACTTTGACTGAGTATCTATGTGTGTGTGAAGTTTGATAGAGATCGCACCATCGATGTCTGAGAAATCGCGCGGAAACTTGAAATCACGAAATGGTGGCCATTTTGAAACGGCGGCCATTTTGAAAAAAAAAAAAGTTGGATGCACCCCTTTGAGTGAGTATCTATTCTTGTGTGAAGTTTGAAACTTATATTCAAGGGAAACTTGAATTCAAGAAATGACGGCCATTTTGAAACTTATATTCAAGGGAAACTTGAATTCAAGAAATGGCGGCCATTTTGAGAAAAAAAAAAGTTGGATGCACCCCTTTGAGTGTGTATCTATTCATGTGTGAAGTTTGATAGAGATCGCACCATCGAAACATAAAATCAAGAAATGGTGGCCATTTTAAAACGGCGGCCATTTTGAAAAAAAAAAAAGTTGGGTGCACCACTTTGAGTGAGTATCTATGTGTGTGTGAAGTTTGATAGAGATCGCACCATCGATGTCTGAGAAATCGCGCGGAAACTTGAAATCACGAAATGGTGGCCATTTTGAAACGGCGGCCATTTTGAAAAAAAAAAAAGTTGGATGCACCCCTTTGAGTGAGTATATATTCATGTGTGAAGTTTGATAGAGATCGGACCATCAAAACTTAAAATCTAGAAATGGCGGCCATTTTGAAACGGCGGCCATTTTGAAAAAAAAAAAAGCTAGATGCACCACTTTGAGTGCGTATCTATGTATGTGTGAAGTTTGATAGAGATCGCACCATCGATGTCCGAGAAAACTGGCGGACAAGTTCAGGACTAAGAAAAAACAAAAAAATAATAATAATAATAATAATAATAATAAGAAACTGAACAAAAACAATAAGTACCCCAAACTCCGTTTGGGTGACTTAATAATAATAAGAAACTGAGCAAAAACAATAAGTCCCCCAAACTCCGTTTGGGTGACTTAATAATAACAAGTAATACTGTGTTAGCTAAAGCAAAAACAAAAAGTCACCCACTGCCATTTGTTTTGAAACGGTGGCCATTTTAAAACTTAAATTCAAGGAAAACTTGAATTCAAGAAATGGCGGCCATTTTGAGAAAAAAAAAAGTTGGATGCACCCCTTTGAGTGTGTATCTATTCATGTGTGAAGTTTGATAGAGATCGCACCATCGAAACATAAAATCAAGAAATGGTGGCCATTTTAAAACGGCGGCCATTTTGAAAAAAAAAAAAGTTGGGTGCACCACTTTGAGTGAGTATCTATGTGTGTGTGAAGTTTGATAGAGATCGCACCATCGATGTCTGAGAAATCGCGCGGAAACTTGAAATCACGAAATGGTGGCCATTTTGAAACGGCGGCCATTTTGAAAAAAAAAAAAAGTTGGATGCACCCCTTTGAGTGAGTATCTATTCATGTGTGAAGTTTGAAACTTATATTCAAGGGAAACTTGAATTCAAGAAATGACGGCCATTTTGAAACTTATATTCAAGGGAAACTTGAATTCAAGAAATGGCAGCCATTTTGAGAAAAAAAAAATGTTGGATGCACCCCTTTGAGTGTGTATCTATTCATGTGTGAAGTTTGATAGAGATTGCACCTTCGAAACATAAAATCAAGAAATGGTAGCCATTTTAAAACGGCGGCCATTTTGAAAAAAAAAAAGTTGGGTGCACCACTTTGAGTGAGTATCTATGTGTGTGTGAAGTTTGATAGAGATCGCACCATCGATGTCTGAGAAATCGCGCAGAAACTTGAAATCACGAAATGGTGGCCATTTTGAAACGGCGGCCATTTTGAAAAAAAAAAAAGTTGGATGCACCCCTTTCAGTGAGTATCTATTCATGTGTGAAGTTTTATAGAGATCGGACCATCAAAACTTAAAATCTAGAAATGGCGGCCATTTTGAAACGGCGGCCATTTTGAAAAAAAAAAAAGCTAGATGCACCACTTTGAGTGCGTATCTATGTATGTGTGAAGTTTGATAGAGATCGCACCATCGATGTCCGAGAAAACTGGCGGACAAGTTCAGGACTAAGAAAAAACAAAAAAATAATAATAATAACAAGTAATACTGTGTTAGCTAAAGCAAAAACAAAAAGTCACCCACTGCCATTTGTTTTGAAACGGTGGCCATTTTAAAACTTAAATTCAAGGAAAACTTGAATTCAAGAAATGGCGGCCATTTTGAGAAAAAAAAAGTTGGATGCACCCCTTTGAGTGTGTATCTATTCATGTGTGAAGTTTGATAGAGATCGCACCATCGAAACACGAAATCAAGAAATGCTGGCCATTTTAAAACGGCGGCCATTTTGAAAAAAAAAAAAAGTTGAGTGCACCACTTTGAGTGAGTATCTATGTGTGTGTGAAGTTTGATAGAGATCGCACCATCGATGTCTGAGAAATCGAGCGGAAACTTGAAATCACGAAATGGTGGCCATTTTGAAACGGCGGCCATTTTGAAAAAAAAAAAAGTTGGATGCACCCCTTTGAGTGAGTATCTATTCATGTGTGAAGTTGGAAACTTATATTCAAGGGAAACTTGAATTCAAGAAATGACGGCCATTTTGAAACTTATATTCAAGGGAAACTTGAATTTAAGAAATGACGGCCATTTTGAAAAAAAATAAGTTGGATGCACCCCTTTGAGTGAGTATCTATTCATGTGTGAAGTTTGATAGAGATCGCACCATCGAAACATAAAATCAAGAAATGGTGGCCATTTTAAAACGGCGGCCATTTTGAAAAAAAAAAAAGTTGGGTGCACCACTTTGAGTGAGTATCTATGTGTGTGTGAAGTTTGATAGAGATCGCACCATCGATGTCTGAGAAATCGCGCGGAAACTTGAAATCACGAAATGGTGGCCATTTTGAAACGGCGGCCATTTTGAAAAAAAAAAAAGTTGGATGCACCCCTTTGAGTGAGTATCTATTCATGTGTGAAGTTTGATAGAGATCGGACATCAAAACTTAAAATCTAGAAATGGCCGCCATTTTGAAACGGCGGCCATTTTGAAAAAAAAAAAAGCTAGATGCACCACTTTGAGTGAGTATCTATGTATGTGTGAAGTTTGATAGAGATCGCACCATCGATGTCCGAGAAAACTGGCGGACAAGTTCAGGACTAAGAAAAAACAAAAAAATAATAATAATAATAATAACTAGAGATTGTAACTGTAGCAACAGTTACGAACGATTCCCTTGCCATTGTATTGAACAAGGGCAGATAACACAATGGCCCAGAGTATTCGGTAATGCGCTAATACACTTGCGAAAGTACTACTACCTGATTAGGGACACATGTACTAAGTTTCAAGTCAATATCACTTGTCGTTTGTGAGTTATACAAGTCCGAAAAATCGACCAATCAGAAACGAGTATTCGGTCATGCGCTAATACACATGCAAAAATAGTACTACTTGATAAGAAACACATGTACTAAGTTTCAAGTCTCTATCACTTGTCGTTTTTGAGTTATACAAGTCCGAAAAATCGACCAATCAGAAACGAGTATTCGGTCATGCGCTAATACACATGCAAAAGTAGAACTACTTGATAAGAAACACATGTACTAAGTTTCAAGTCTCTATCACTTGTCGTTTTTGAGTTATACAAGTCAGAAAAATCGACCAATCAGAAACGAGTATTCGGTCATGCGCTAATACACTTGAGAAAGTAGTACTACTTGATTAGAATCACATGTACTAAGTTTCAAGTCTCTATCACTAGTCATTTTCGAGTTATACAAGTCCGAAAAATCGACCAATCAGAAACGAGTATTCGGTCAAGCTGAAATACACATGAGAAAGTAGGTCACTTGATTGGGAACATTTGTACTAAGTTTCAAGTCTCTATCTCTTTTCGTTATCGAGTTATACAAGTTCAAATCACCCAATTATTAAAAAAATGAAAAAGGGGAGATAACTTTGCAAAAAAGTGGCCCAGAGTTATAATTCTTGCATGTTGTACAACTGCACAGTGCCATCTATCTATGTTCCAAGTTTCAATAATATCTGACCATTCGTTCACAAGATATGGCTCTGACAAAAATTGATTAAAATATTGAAAAAGGGGAGATAACTTTGCAAAAAAGTGGCTCAGAGTTATCATTCTTGAAAACTACACAAGTTCACATTGCCATCTATCTATGTTGCAAGTTTCGATCAATTCCATCAAGTAGTTCATGAGTATTGCTCTGGACAAAAATTTGGATAGGAGAAAGAAAATAATAATAATAATAATAATAAGAAGAAGAAGAAGAATAATAATAAAAAACAGTAGAAAAACAATACGATTCCCAACTCTGTTGGGGAATCGTAATAATAATAAGAAACTGAACAAAAACAATAAGTCCCCCAAACTCCGTTTGGGTGACTTAATAATAATAACAAGTAATACTGTGTTAGCTAAAGCAAAAACAAAAAGTCACCCACTGCCATTTGTTTTGAAACGGTGGCCATTTTAAAACTTAAATTCAAGGAAAACTTGAATTCAAGAAATGGCGGCCATTTTGAGAAAAAAAAAAGTTGGATGCACCCCTTTGAGTGTGTATCTATTCATGTGTGAAGTGTGATAGAGATCGCACCATCGAAACACGAAATCAAGAAATGCTGGCCATTTTAAAACGGCGGCCATTTTGTAAAAAAAAAAAGTTGAGTGCACCACTTTGATTGAGTATCTATGTGTGTGTGAAGTTTGATAGAGATCGCACCATCGATGTCTGAGAAATCGCGCGGAAACTTGAAATCACGAAATGGTGGCCATTTTGAAACGGCGGCCATTTTGAAAAAAAAAAAAGTTGGATGCACCCCTTTGAGTGAGTATCTATTCATGTGTGAAGTTTGAAACTTATATTGAAGGGAAACTTGAATTCAAGAAATGACGGCCATTTTGAAACTTATATTCAAGGGAAACTTGAATTCAAGAAATGACGGCCATTTTGAAAAAAAAAAAGTTAGATGCACCCCTTTGAGTGAGTATCTATTCATGTGTGAAGTTTGATAGAGATCGCACCATCGAAACATAAAATCAAGAAATGGTGGCCATTTTAAAACGGCGGCCATTTTGAAAAAAAAAAAAGTTGGGTGCACCACTTTGAGTGAGTATCTATGCGTGTGTGAAGTTTGATAGAGATCGCACCATCGATGTCTGAGAAATCGCGCGGAAACTTGAAATCACGAAATGGTGGCCATTTTGAAACGGCGGCCATTTTGAAAAAAAAAAAAGTTGTATGCACCCCTTTGAGTGAGTATCTATTCATGTGTGAAGTTTGATAGAGATCGGACATCAAAACTTAAAATCTAGAAATGGCGGCCATTTTGAAACGGTGGCCATTTTGAAAAAAAAAAAAGCTAGATGCACCACTTTGAGTGAGTATCTATGTATGTGTGAAGTTTGATAGAGATCGCACCATCGATGTCCGAGAAAACTGGCGGACAAGTTCAGGACTAAGAAAAAACAAAAAAATAATAATAATAATAAGAAGTATAAGAAACAGAGCAAAAACAATAAGTCCCCAAAACTCCGTTTGGGTGACTTAATAAGAATAAGAATAAGAATAACTACAAATACAGCATGTCCCCCCTTTCGGAGAAGGGGAGACATAATAACATATAATAACCTGATATTACCAGATCTGTTACCTAGCAACAACTGTAAATAAACATAGTTAAAATAACCGGATGTTACCAGAACTGTTACCTAGCAGCAACTGTAAATAAATATAGTTTAAATAACATCAAATAACCGGATCTTACAAGACCTGTTACTAAGCAACAACTGTAAATAAACATAGTTCAAATAATTTGTTTGTTTGGAGTTTAACGCCGCTTTCAACAGCTTTGGTCATATCACGGCGGTCAGTGCACCTACCCATGTTTTCCTGGCTTTCCCACACCAGTACTTACACAACATTCTTTCGAAGCCACTGACTACTTTCTCACATAGTTCAAATAACATCAAATAACTGTACATTACCAGATCTGTTACCTAACAACAACTGTAAACAAAGAGTTTAAATAACATCAAATAACCGGATATTACCAGATCTGTTAAAGAAAGATAGTTCAAATAACCAGGTGACATCTAGGCAAAAGTAGGAACAAATTTGATAAATAAAAGTATAATTATTCAATATAAATGAAAAGAGTGTGGTAAAAGGAGCATTATGAGTAATTTCACCTTGTGCCAAAATGATTACAAATATTTATCTGCTGTAGATTTGTCTATATGTTGGAAATGGTTAAGTCAACACAATTTTATGTTTTTTGTAAATTAAAGATAAAGTGTCAATCAGTCAAACTAATCAAGGCACATATGAACTTTGGGATACGGACCCACATTGAAATTTGACCACAGTTAATACATTGATTGTTTGGAGTTTAATGCCATTTTCAACGATATTTCAGTTATATTTTGGTGGCAAGTTTAACCGACATGATTTTGCTGGCTTTCTCTCACCAGTACTCCACAATTGATTCTACCCAGGTAACCAGATACCTTCCTACATATATACTATATTCAGCTCATTGATGGGGGACGAATGACGCGGCTACTCATGATTACTTATATCTATCATTGGTGAAGAATGGATGGCCAAGAAGGGGTTTGAACCCTGGATTTATTGCCATCATCTTTACCAACTGACTTAGCTATCAAGGCTCGACTTACAGTTAAAAGTTCTCACATACACAGAGCTCTAGATAAGGGGCATTTTGCATGTTCTTAAATCCTTATTTGACCCTCTAACCCTATGTTGTGGGTACTCAAAAGAATCGTCTCAGTGAGACGATTCTTTTGAGTACCCACAACATAGGGTTTGCTTTAATCATAAGAGAGAAATTGTGGGGAAAAGAGCTGAATACCCCTCCTTATCTGGACCTCTGCATGCATACACTTTCTGGTGCCTCTTCAGCAGATGACTTTTGCAAACATTGTGACAAAAATATAAATTGCTCATAGTGAGCAATTTCCCCCCTTTTGCCACAATGTTTTCAATTCTATTTGACAATTAAACTCCCTTATATGGAGCTTATTCATGTTTTTGCCAATACTTTTTAACAGCTGTCTGTTTCAGGTTTGTGATATGTGGGAAAGGGCTTTACATATACACCTATCTATTTGTATTTTAACAGAAAAATGGACCATTCTAGGTGTACAAGCAGGAAAATGAAAATAAAATTTGCACATAGGGTAAATGGATAATTCAGACTTTGAACCTTTCAGCTAAGAGAATTAGCCCTTTCCTAAATGAAATCTAAATCTGCAGCATATGACTTGAAAAACATATAATAGGTCAAAATATGTCTGCACGTGGAAAAGCAATAAACCTACCCATCTGTCAGACTTGCTGGCCCATTCTAGAGACAAGAATGCAGACTTGGACATCACTGTAGCTGCTGTTTTAGCCTGGGGACTCCAAGACCACACCCTGATGAAGAGAACAATAAATAATGCACATTCGGTCAGTGTGAAGGATTAACCCTTTTCCAAATAAAACAAATCTGCAGCAGAAGACATGGAAGACATCTAGTCAAAACTTTAATCAATCCCAATAAATTATAGTATGGTCACTGAAATCTTTTGACAATTCTCCTTTTGTCTCAATGTTTTCAAAAGTCGTCTGCTGCAGAGGCATCATAAAGCGTCATGGGGGAAAGGGTTAATCAAGATGAAATAAATTTGTCAAGCTAGTATCTTACTAACCATCTCCCCATTTACGCCTCTTACATTTGAAAACATTTCAGAAGTAGTTTTTTACAATTTTTCCCTTTTCAACAAGTTTTCTACAGTGTCTTATAATAAAGCTTTTAGTTTTCAAATAATTTCTATAGAAGGTTTTTATTTGGAATCATTCAAGTAAAGTTAGATTTCCACAAATTATTTTCTGTTTCATCAACTAACAAATATTTTACTATTTACACCCATTTGAAAACAAAGAGAAATTGTGCAAAAAAGAGAAATTGCTCACAGTTTTTCAACACTATTCAATAATTATACTCATATGTTTTCAACACTATTGAATAATGATTATATTATCATTCATGGAGTTTTCTATATTTTTGTCTAGTCAGTTGCAGATTTGTTGTATGTAAGAAAAAGGCTAAAACACAAGGGAAAATGTAAACAATGATGAAACTTTCCATTTACACAGATTTAATGCAATGTTTCCAACTCTGTATGACCATCTGAAGTATATTCATTCACAGGTATGTTGAAAGCAGAGGATAACTAGAACTGTGAGTGAACTCACAAAGATACCCCCCGTTGCGCTTACAAGACATATGGACAGACCGACGGACAAATATATTTCCAACCAGGATGATCTTACTTCATGCACATCCTCAAGTTGTGTACTGCAACTGTGTAAAGTTTCATTAGAATCGGTCCAGCCGTTAAGGAGGAGTTGCGCTTACAAGACATATGGATGGACAGACAGACGGACGGACGGACAGACATATTATCATTCATGGAGTTTTCTATATTTTTGTCTAGTCAGCTGCAGATTTGTTGTATGTAAGAAAAAGGCTAAAACACAAGGGAAAATGTAAACAATGATGAAACTTTCCATTTACACAGATTTAATGCAATGTTTCCAACTCTGTATGACCATCTGAAGTATATTCATTCACAGGTATGTTGAAAGCAGAGGATAACTAGAACTGTGAGTGAACTCACAAAGATACCCCCCGTTGCGCTTACAAGACATATGGACAGACCGACGGACAAATATATTTCCAACCAGGATGATCTTACTTCATGCACATCCTCAAGTTGTGTACTGCAACTGTGTAAAGTTTCATTAGAATCGGTCCAGCCGTTAAGGAGGAGTTGCGCTTACAAGACATATGGATGGACAGACAGACGGACAGACAGGGTGATTCCTATATACCCCCCCAAAAAACTTGTTTGTGGGGGGTATAATAAATCTTTCACAACAAATCAGCAGCAAACGACTTTGAAAACATCTTTGCCAAAGTATTGAAAAGTTCTGTAAACAAAAGTGAAATTATTGAACTTATAGTTGAAATCATTTTGGCAGTAGGAGCATTTACTCAGTATGAGAAATTTTTCTTTTGCCACAATGATTTCAAAAGTCATCTGCTTCAGAATATGTCTACAAGTGGGAAAGGGTTCAACTTCAGGTAAGCAGTTCAATGGTAAATAAACTCTATTTACTTAACGCTTTCCCACATACAAAGCCTGCATGCTAGGATATTTTCAAAGTCGTCTGCTGTAGATTTGTTCTATGTGTCTACTTCATGGCGGCTTAACATTTTTAATATTGCCATCAATTTAGTTATAAATAGTTGTCATAGAAACAAGTTAATTCATAGGCCGGCTGAACCATAATTGTGTATATTTCAAATATATATAAAGCTAACGATTTGTTGTAAGTAGGAAAACGTTATGTGTAGAATGTACCAAGGGAAACACAAATACAGATATTATCAAATAAAACTATATATAGAAAGTGCAAGCAAAACAGATAAGACTGGGTCAGAAAGCACAATAGAAAATATGTAAACCTGTATGTTTTTATCTATGTGAGAATTTGTGTGACCCTAAAATTGCCTCAACTAGTAATTATCGAACTTTCAAAATGCCTTCAAAACCAATCACAGTGGACTAGATAAGGGGGGTTGGGGTGAACAGGTCTTTTCCCATCAATATTTCTCTTATTACTCAACCAAATCCTGAGACGATTCTTTTGAGTACCCACAACATAGGGTTTGAATGTCATTTAGAACATGAAACAAGCCCCTATCTAGAGCTCTGCCATCACACCCAAACCCTTTTCTTTGGCCACAACAACGATTCCAACTCTATGTACTTTTCCTTAAAGATATTTTCTATATTGTTCCCCACACAGAAGTCTTCCAATTTCATCTGCTTAAGAAGCTTTCTTAGCAGGAAAGAGTTTTATAAGTAGCAAAATGAGAAAATCTTTCTTGATTTGTGACATTGTAGATTCAGGCGAAGTTCATTTTATGCAGAGCCTGCAGTAAGCAGCAAATCAGTGTAGGAATATTTTCTTAAAACAACTGGCAAATGATTAGGATTCTGAACCTTTAAACACTTTGGTCAAAAACGAACCACGCCACAAGAAAACTGGTCTTTAACCCTTTCCCACATACAATAAATTTGTGGCAAACAACTTCGAAAACATCCCGGCAAAATTATGAAAATTCTCCAAACTGGAATTCATGTATAATTATTACAGATGAAAACATTGGAACAAAATAAGTAATTGCTCATATGAGCAATGTCTCCTTTTGCCATAATGTCATCAACAATAATCTGATGCAAATGAGCTTGCACATTGGAAAGGGAGAGTTAAGTCTTTATGATTAGCAAAAAATCAGTCTCCAAGCAGTTTGAGCATTACCTTCCCTCCCAGTCATTCAAACATCCTGGGATACAGTTTTGACCCAGAGTGGAAAACACAGGTGTGCAATTTGATCATAGCTGCCATTGCTGTCAATATCCACAAAGGTCTATGTTGGCATGGCTTGGCTTAAATGTGGTTAACCCCACTTTCCCATATGAAACAAATTTATAGCTGACAACTTCGGAAATATCTAGGTAATTATGAGAAAAATCTCTGTAAATGATTGAAAAGAGTTAAAAAAATCATGATAAAAGGAGAATTTGCTCATTATGAGCAAATTCTCATTTTGCCAGAATGTTTTCAAAAGTTGTCTGCTGTTAGGCATTAGAAAGGGTATATATTATGGGGGAAAGGGTTAATTAGGTCTTCCTGTAAGACGCCTCGGATATTGTAACTGAATTATTTAGTTTCCTCATCGCCTCATTCCAGTTGCATGAACTGATTAAACCCTTTCCCTCATACGACAATTCTGCAGCAGACGACTTTAAACATATTTTGTCAAAACATAGAAAATCTCCATAATTGAATGGATAACCTATGACAAAAAGTGGAAAACATCGTGGCAAACGAAGAAATTGCACGTTTTGTGCAATTTCTTCTTTTGTCACTATGTTTTCAAAAAGCCATCTGCTGCAGAGGCGTCAGAAAGCGTCTATATGAGGGAAAGGGTTAAGAAAGAACATACTTGACAACTCCATCCACATCCACACTCCCTATGTACTGACCGCTGGTACTAAATCTTGCATAGGATATCGCTGACCTGTTGTGCTCCAAGTACTCATCCTGAATAACACAAGTGTTTGAAAGAATTAAACATTTCCGTCATATAGACGCTTTCTAAAACATCGTGACAAATGGAGAAATTGCTCAAAACAAGCAATTTCTTCTTTTGCCAGAATGTTTTCAACTTTTTTTCAGTATTTATACCTACAATTATAGAGACTTTCCATATTATTGTGGGAAAAAGTTAAACATGTAATGCCTGCTAAAAGGTCATTTAGTGAACATGTGATGGATAGGTAGCCCTTTCCCTCATACAGACACATTTTGATGCTTTGCAGCAGAAGAATTTTCAAAACATTGTGGCATCCAAAGTCATCTACTGCGCATTTGTATATGGGAAAGGGTAAATTGTTCAATCAATATTGAAGTGGGCAATGGGTCCCGGAATCACAAGCTTGAACTTCAGCTTGGCCTTTAATTCAATTAACCCTTTCCCACATACAACAAATCTGCAGCAGACAAACTTTTTTGTCAAAAATAGAAAATCTCTATAATTAAATAGATAACAAACTATTACGATTAAAAGTGGAAAACATTGTGGCAAAAGGAGAAATTGCTTGTTTTGTGCAATTTCTTCTTTTGTCACTATGTTTTCAAAAAGCTGTCTGCTGCAGAGGCGTCAGAATTAACCCTTTCCCACATACAACAAATCTGCAGCAGATGACTTTGATATTATATTGGTGAGAAAGTTAAAACTCTCCATAGATGAAAATCTAATTATCAAAAAAAGTTGAAAACATTGTGGCAAAAGGAGAAATTTGCTTGTTTTGAGCAATTTCACATTTTTCCACAATGTTTTTAAAAGTCATCTGCTGTCGAGGTGTCAGAAAGCGTCTGTTTGTGGGCAAGTCCTAAGTGTCATTTGTCTTTAACTCTTTTGAACATACAAGTTATTCTTAGCTATTTCTCCGTTTGCCGCTACATTTTCAAAAGTTGTCTGCATCAAGTTCTTCAAAAGGAATACACGTAAAAAAAATGATTAAAAACTCTATTAGGGAAGGTGGCTGGTTTTCTGGATAGAATTGTATGTGGGGTACTCGTGCAAGAAGGCAAGAGAAACATGGGTATGTGACCTTGCCTTCATGCTATTATTACACCTGGCCAAATATAAATAAATTCCAAATGTTAATGAAAGCAGAGCAAAGATATTTACTTCTCGAAGCTTAGAAAGAGATGGTGAAACTTAAATTTGATCATGCCTTTCTCTAATGTAAAATTGTAATACATATCAATTGTACTATAAACTCCCAAAAGTATTGTAAATTTTGGCGACAACGTGTATTTGTTATATACCAATAAATTATATTGATGATTTTTGTTGTTGTTTTTTTGCTATAACTGAAATACTGTTGAAATGGCATTCAATCCTGATCAATGAAAAGTTATTTTCTAAAGGCTTGGATTTGTTTACTTTTTTTGTCATTGGTGTAAAAAGTTTTCTCCTTAGATATAAGACAACAAGAACAAAGTTACCTGACTTAGAAGGAAAAATGGTTTTTCTTTCACTGAAAAACAAAAATAGGATGATTTCTTCTTTATTAAATAAGTTTCTACGAAGCAGCTTTAGCAATTAAAAAGAAACATTTGCTCTACAATTTCTCCCTTTTCTCTCAATGATTCAGAAATCCATCTGCTTCCAAAAGATCAAAATATTCTGTTTCTGGGTAACACTTAATAGAAAGACATGTTTTTATTTTCTATTTTTTTTTATGGTCACAAGTTATTTTATTAATTTCCACATGCAGATTTTTTTTGATACATCAACATTTTTGCCACAATGTTTACAACTTTATTTAATACAAGCCATTTTAATTTCATTTGTATAACAGATTTTCCATATTCTTGCATGGATATGTTTAGAGTCATCTGCTGCACATATAGACGCCTCTGCAGCAGACGGCTTTTTGAAAGTATAGTGACAAAAAAACCCGAGCAATTTCTCCTTTTGCCACAATGTTTTCCACTTTTAGTCATTTAATTTTAGGTTATCCATTCAATTATTGATATCTTCTATTTTTTGACAAAATATGTTCAAAGTCGTCTGCTGCAGAATTGTAGCATGTTGTAAAGAGTTAAGTTGCAAACAAGGAACACCACTCATACCTGCTTCAGCAGACTGTAATCCAGTTTCCATGGTTACAGAACTCTGGCTTGAATCTTCAGATGATGTATTCAGAGGAGGAAAGGAATGAAGTTCTTCCGTGTTGCTTGGTAATGATGATGCCAATGATTGCATTGAGTCACCTCCTTGGCTTGTGATACTACTGGTCTCTGCCTATTAAAGGACATAGAAGGAGAATGCATACAAGTTTTACTCGTTTCTATATGCAGATGATATTTAAAAAAATATTTTTTTTTTGGATGTTTTCAGACTCCTCATCTGCTTTAAACTTGTTGTATATGGGAAAGGCACAGGCAAACAAATTTACAACCGATGTATGTTGTCTACATTTATACAATGAGAAACAATTGCATTTTTTTGCTTAGAGGTTTTAAAATGAAAACAAGAGTGCCAAATTACCACAAATACAGATTTAGCCATTTCTATTTTATTGCAACCAAAGTTTTATGCCTATTGACATTAATAGCAAGTTTGATGAAGAGAGGACAAGGCTTTCTTGGCCAATTTTGATAATTCAAGAGCCATAATCCAAAAACTGGCTGGTTATCAAACTTGGCCCTGTCACTATGAAATATTTATGAAAATTGTGCAAGACTCCAATCAATCAATTATGATTTTGACAACATGAATCATTGCTCTTTTTAGACATCTTCAAAAGTCACAATAGCATAGTTGGTAACAACGAGGGCTGTCAATCCTTGGGGCGTTAGTTTTAATTCATGCTTGACTAGCATCAAATGACAAGTTTATGTGGGAACAACACACAAATAGTATTATTTTTTCGGTTATGATGAAACTGCAATCACACAGAAAATAAACAAATAGCCTCTATATTACAGGAAAAATAACAATTGAGCTATGTTCTACGAAAAACAAACCTCTGATCTGGCTGTATTCTGTTTGCCAATTAGGCATGGAAGGTTACAACAATTTCTTACAAAAAGAGTCCCTTTGAGCTATACAACATTAGACTTTCATCTACGCGTGTGATAAAAAATGCTAAGTTTGTTTTTTCCCTCCAGCATGGGTCATGTTCTATACAAAGTTTAACCCTTTCCCACATCTGCAACAGATGACCTTTGAAAACATTGAAGCCAAAGGAGAAATTGCTCATAATGTTTATAATTCCATTCAATAATCATTTATTCCATTTATATAAATTTTCCATATTTTTGTCTAGATATTTACAAAGTTGTCTGCTTTAAATGTTTCTCCATGTAGAATATTGTAAACCTCAATACTGTACGGATTTCTATGTAGAATATTGTAAACCTCAATGATGTACAGAATTCCATGTAGAATATTGTAAACCTCAATAATGTCTGGAATTCCATGTAGAATATTGTAAACCTCAATAATGTACGGATTCCATGTATAATATTGTAAACCTCAATAATGTACAAAATTCCATGTAGAATATTGTAAACCTCAATAATGTACAAAATTCCATGTAGAATATTGTAAACCTCAATAATGTACAAAATTCCATGTAGAATATTGTAAACCTCAATAATGTACGGAAGCTCACCTTGCCTTCGATGATACTCTTACTGACTGTTCTTCTATTTTCTTTTGGTTTCCTCTTCATGAACTCAGGGTTTGGCTCTGATACTGATCTGCTGTATGGAACACTTTGCTGGACCTGTAGAACGATTTATAATCAACTGTTTCACGCTTTCTGACGCCTCTGCTGCAGACAACTTTTTGAAAACACTGTGACAAAAGGAGAAATTGCTCAAAACGAGCAATTTTTCCGTTTGCCACAATGTTTTTCGACTATTTAATAGTTAAACCCTAATTTAATGAGATTTTTCAGATTTTTGTCAATACGCTTTCTGACGCCTATGCAGCAGACAGCTTTTTCAAAACGAGCAACTTCTCCTTTTGTCACCATGTTTTCACCTCTATTCAATTATTGTACTTTCATTTAAAAGGGAGTTTCCAATTTTTTGTTGGTACGTTTTCAAAGTCGTCTGCTGCAGATTTGTTGAGTGTGGGAAAGGGATAGATAAGAAAGCATTTTGTTGATTCCGAAACCTCCAGGTTTACACGTGACTTGGCTCTTTTTAGGTTTTTTTATAACAGTAACCTTGAATGTCACCCGAAGTGACACAAAATACAATCACAAACAAGCTTTTAAACCTTTTCCCCTTGCAGACGCATTCCGACACATTTACAGCAGATGACTTTTGAAAGCATTGTGGCAAATGGAGATAGTGCTCACGAAGAGCAACTTCCCCTTTTGCCACAATGTTTTCAATTCTATTTAATGATTAAACTCTCATTTATGGAGATATTTCACATTTTTGCCAATATGTTTCAAAAGTCGTCTGCTGCAGAAATGCCATATGAGGGAAAGGGTTAATCCTTACAACATACACCATCTCTGCAGCCGCTGACTCGGAAACATCTTGGCAAAAATCTGCAGCAGATGCATACAAATGTGTCTATAGGTGGGAAAGGGTTAAACTATTCCTTCTGGTGCTCAGAGGCTAACTCTACATCTCCCTTCATTTAAATAAGAATTTAACCTTGTCATACATACAACAAATCTGCAGCAGACGACTGTAGAATCCAGAAAAATATGTGGAAAATTTCTAGAAACAAAAAAAAGTTATTAAATCGAGTCGTAAACATTGTGGCAAAAGGATAAATTGCTCATAAATTTATCCTTCTGCTTCAATGTTTTCAAAAGTTGTCTGCTGCAGACGTGTCTATATGTGTCTGCCAGTAGAAAAAGGTTTTAATAAACAAAATATCTGTTCTAATCTGAACAAACTGGAAGAAAAAGAACTGATGATAATATATAAATACCCCTTCATCTCTCGTCTTTTCTTTTCCTTCAAGCAGTTCCTTTCTCTCTAGCTTAGCGCCTTCAATTCTCTTTATTTTCATACCAGACCCCTCTGGAACTGATGTAGATTGTATAGGTACACCTTCAGCAGACTGAGAACTCACTACGACCGGTTTCCCCTTCTTCTGACGAGTTATTATGGGTAATAGGTTTGATGTTGCAGGTCGCGGGTGTGAATCTTTTCCCGCTAACTTTAACAATTTTATCTGATCATCTTTCTTCTTTACTGCAGTGATTTTGTTGTCAGATTTCTTACCAATACTTAATGGGGATGATGTAAATGGAAACTTTCTCGGAGATTTATTCACAGGGGCCGACTCTGGTATAACAGTGTCCCTTAAACAAGATGTAGAACAAAACCTTGTTATTGTATTATTATACATGGGGTTTAACCCTTTCCCACATGCATCAAATCGGCAGCAGACGACATTGAAAACATCTTGGCAAAAATGTGAAAAATCTCTATAAAGAATGGTAAAATAATTGAATTTAGTTGAAAACACTGTTGCAGGAGGCGAAATTGCTTGTTTTGAGCAATTTCTCCTTTTGTCACAGTGTTTTCAAAAGTCGTCTGCTGCAGAAGCGTTAGAAAGCATTTATAAGAGGGAAAGGGATATGTGGGGTTCTTTTTTTCTCACTTGCAGTTGCTTTTTGACATATCGCCTTTCACCTTAATAATTTCAACTTAGAGAGAGAATTCCCATTTATCCTTTCCTACAACAAATCTACAGGAGATAACTTAGCAGAGATCTATGCACACATATGGAAATTCTATAGAAATGAAAGTATAATCATTGAACAGAGAGTTAAAATCATTTTAGCAAAAGAAATTGCTCACCATGACAATTCCTCATTTTGTCACAATGTTTCGATTGGCATCTTCTGCAGATGCATCTAAATAAGTCTGCAAGTGGGAAAGGGTTAACCTTGGTAACATTTATATTTATTTACTAGCTTCTCCCGCCAAAACATTTTTTATCACAGGCTTGCCAGTCCAGTGATGGAATATGAACAAATCCAGTCAGAGTCTTTTAGAGACTCACATTATTTACCATTACCTGATATGCTTTAGATCATCTGGAATTTGATCATGGGCCAAAATCAGCGCAAAAAGTACATACCGCTTTGAACGATTCATGTATCCAATTGACCAATATCTCCTTTTCACTCAATGTTGTCAACTCGTGATCAAAATAAAACAGATTATCCCGGGCTTAACAGAAGAATCTAGAAATGCCACATTTGGAAACACACGTTCTCTTAATATTTTATTCAGAATAATTGCACATATTTAGGGGAAATTTTAACTATTACCTATATACATCAAATCTGAAGCTTACCACTTTTAAAAAGTTGTATGCAAATACATAAAAGTTTATTTATTTAATTGAGTTGAAAACATTGTGGCAAAAGGATAAAGTGCTCAATATGAACAATTTCTCCTTTTGGCACAATGTTTTCTAAAGTCATCTGCTGCAAATAAGCGTCTATATGAGGTAAAGGGTTAAGGTGTCTGAAGTCATCAATGAATAAGGTCACTTACTCTCCAAGGGCAGAGAAATCATAAACCAGTTCCATACGTCTACCTTCAGAATAAGGTCCATTGTCGTTCTTGTTATGTTTCCAGTCAAAATCAGGTTTGTCACCTCGGGACAACAGCTAGAAATTAAAATGAAGGTATCACTTGTATTTCCACCCTGATATAATATATATATTGTCACATGCTTTGAAAACATCTAAGGTAAAAATTCAAGGATTTGAAAGAAACTAACTGTCCTCCATTTTTATGTATATTCATCCGTCTGCCAGTAGTATTCATGTCAAGGCTATATCCAAGTAACTGCTAACAGGGCTTGGATTAAACCTTTTCCACATGCATCAGATCTTCAGCAGTCGTCTTTGAAATCATTTAGGCAAACATATGGAAAAACTATAACGGAAAGTATAATCATTAAAAATAGCTGTAAACATTGTGGCAAAAGCAGAAATTGGTCATTATGAGCAATTTCTGCTTTTGCCACAATGTTTTTTAAAAGTCATCCGCTGCAGATGTGTTAAAATGCATCTGCAAGTGGAAAACAGTTAACCCTTTCCCTCATATAGACGCTTTCTGACGCCTCTGCAGCAGACAGCTTTTTGAAAACATAGTGACAAAAGAAGAAATTGCTCAAAACAAGCAATTTCTCCTTTTGCCACAATGTTTTCTACTTTTAGTCATAGGTTATCTATTCAATTATAGAGATTTTCCTTTTTTTTGACAAAATATGTCTGCCGCAGAATTGTCGTATGAGGGAATGGGTTAAACACTATCTCTTAGCCTTTCGCTCCAATCCTCCAAACACAATACAAATAAAGAAATAATTTCATGGTCATTTTAACAAATAAAAATCAATGATTGATGTAAAAACTGCGATGATTCATATTACACTAAGAAAGGTTAGGTGGGGAATGAAACGGTTTTCTAAGCCGTTGATTTTTAAAGACGGTTCATTTACAAACTTTTGTATAGGGTTCCATGAAGAAGTATAAAAGAACAAACAAGAATATGTTACACTACCTGTTGTTTTAATCGTTCGTTTTCCTCTTGCAATTCTCTAAGACCTCTGTATTCACTCTCAAAATTCAGTAAAACAGGTACTGGTAACATTGTTAAGGTAATTTTGCATAATTAAGTGATTTTCGCCAGATATTTTAAAACCCTTTCCCACATACAACAAATCTGCAGCAGACGACTTTGAAAACATAGTGACAAAACCTGAAAAATCTCCATAAAAGATGTTAATTGTTAAATAAAATTGAAAACATTGTGGCCAAAGGTAAAATTGCTCATCAAGAGCAATTCCACCTTTGGCCACAATGTTTTCAAACTGCTGCTGCTATTGCGTCAAAATGTGTCTACAGGTGGGAATGGGTTAAGACAGACGATAGCTCAATTTTACTGTACATATTTTACCAATATAGCAATAATAAGTAAACATAGGCAGTGTTTATACACTAGTAGTGCCCTGCTGTACCAAGGACACCTTGAATATTTGGAGAAGCACCATTATTCATGTGACTACATGTTCTGTCTGTATAATTAAATTTATTTAACCCTTTCCCATATATACGAGTCCATTTTGACACAATTGCATCAGATGTCTTTTGAAAACATTGCCTGCTCATAATCAGCAATATCTCCTTGTGTCACAATGTTTTTAATCATTTCATGATTTATAGAAGTTTTCAAAGAATTCTGCAGCAGACGACTTTGTACATATTTTGTCAAAAAATAGAAAATCTCTATAATTAAATGGATAACCTAATGACTAAAAGTGGAAAACATTGTGGCAAAAGGAGAAATTGCTCTTTTTGAGCAATTTTTTTCTTTTGTCACTATGTTTTCAAAAAGCCGTCTGCTGCAGAGGCGTCATTTAGCGTCTTTATGAGAGAATGAATGAATGTATTTTGTTTTATGGCGCATCGACAGCTACGGTCATTTAGCGCGCAATTAAATTTAATTATTCATGATCCCTGGGTAAACAAACCAGTACTAGGCTAGAAAATGTGCCTTGCCCAAGGGCACTCCACCATGACCGTAGTGCGGCGACTGGGAATCGAAACCGGGACACCCGGTTTCGAAATCCCCGACGCTAACCACTCAACCACAGCGGATTCCTTCTTAATGAGAGAAAGGGTTAATGGGAGGGTCACCTGACTTCAAGAAAGGCTGGTGGCCCATTGGAACACCAGACAATAGGACATGGGGCATTTATGTGCCCTGTTTGACATTTCAATGTTTATAGCTCTAGTATCCCAGATAAGATGTTAACCCTTTCCCACATACAACACAGTTTTGAAAACATCTAGACAAAAATAAATTAAATCTCTTGCTAATTATTTAGCAATTACTCCATTGGCATCAGAATGCATCTATATGTGGGAAAGGGTTAAAATCATACCATCATTCATGACTGTAAGTCAAAAAACGGTCCTGGTAGCCTATTGGTTATGACTTATGAGTAGATAAAGACATCCGGTTTTGAAGCAGGAGGTCGAAGGTTCAAATTCCACTGGAAACAGATGGGTCTGTGGTGATATGGTAGGTTGGTTTGCTGCCAGCTAATTAAATAGTGGCACTGAATGCATGCCTTCCAGGTGCCTGCATGACTGTGTTCAGGACAAATGTGTTCCCCAAGTTAGAATTGACAGGTCCTTTTAATAGGGTTGACATTTTAGTAAAATACTATTCCAAGTAAAATTCTATTTCAAGGACCAGAAATTATTGTGTGAACACAGAAATTATACTTATTAAAGGTGCACACTTTCTAATTGTGATTAACAGCAACATCAATTCATCTGTAGATGCAAATGGCAAAAACATCCATTTTTTAACAACAGAGCAAAAACGGAAACAATTAAATTTCCTAAATATCTATTTATTTAGTCAGAAAGTTTACATTTGAAATGAATTTGACTTTAGTTTCTAAAGTTATTACAGCGAACATTATTATTTCAAGATGTTTGGACAAAGTGTTTAATTTATAAAAAAAGGATATGCATCGCTTGTAGAATAACGCTGAGAAAGTTGTGAATTGATAAATAAAAGGTGTCTTGCCACTGTATTGTAAAGTACATGGAATAATTGTGATTTTCTTCCGGATTTCTTACAAATGGAAAAGCTGAAATATAAACAGTTCCTTATTTATCATTTTGATCTAACATAATCATTGATCATGTATTGCCCACATGTCGCATGATGAATTATAACACGGCCAGTTTACATAGAAATGACCTGGTTATGGATGCATCATGTCACAGTTTAATTTACCTGAACTATACTTTTTTAACCTTTTCCCTCATATAGACACTTGACGCCTCTGCAGCAGACAGCTTTTTTTTAAAGATGGTGACAAAAGAAGAAATTGATCAAAACAAGCAATTTCTCTCTTTGCCATAAGGTTTTCTTCAAATTATTTCAGTAATTATATCTTCATTTATAGAGTTTCTGTGTTTTTACCAACAAAATTTCAAAATCGTCTGCTCCAGATTTGATGTATGTGGGAAAGGTTTAACCCTTTCCCTCATATAGACGCTTTCTGACGCCTCTGCAGCAGACAGCTTTTTGAAAACATAGTGACAAAAGAAGAAATTGCACAAAACGTGCAATTTCTCCTTTTGCCACAATGTTTTCCACTTTTTGTCATAGGTTATCCATTCAATTATAGAGATTATCTATTTTGAGACAAAATATGTTCAAAGTCGTCTGATGCAGAATTGTCGTATGAGGGAAAGGGTTAAGGCAGTAAAGGTATTCCCTTATACAAACAGAGCTCTAAATAAAACGAGTATTTCACAACGCAAGATCCTCATTTGACCTTCAAACCCTGTGTTGTAGGTACTCAAAAGAATTGTCTCACTAATACGATTCCTTTGAATACCAACAACATAGGGCTAAATTGAATCATGCAAGAGATATTGATGGGAAAAGACCAGTTTACTCCTCCTTATCTAGTTCTTTATACAAACAATCACTTACAAGCTACTCATTGTCTGTTTATGGAACAGACCTTTCTAGTACAGTAATTTTGTAGTTTAGGAAAGGTTGATTAGTGAAAGGTATTAGGTTATTAACCCTTTCCCACATATAAAAAATTGTTGATTTAAAGCAGTCATCCAAAAGCTCTATGCCATTTGACTGTTTACCCTTTTCGTGTATACATATGACGCATTTTGACAACATATATTGCATTTTGACAACATATATTGCATTTTGACGCCTCTGCAGCAGACGACTTTTGAAAACATTGTTGCAAAAGGAGTAATTACTCATGTGAGCAATATCCCCTTTTGTCAGAGACGATTTTTTTTTAACTTCAATAATTAAAGTTGCATTTATAGATAATTTTCAATAGTTTCTCCTATATGTTTTCGAAGTCATCTGCTGCAGATGTGCTGTATGTGGGAAAAGGTTAATATGAATGCTTGTTTAGAGGTCATAGGAATATATTTAAACATGAAATATGACCCTTATCCAGATCTCTGATGATGCATTCCATTTATAATCTAAATTCACCCTCTTAACCCTTTCCCTCATATAAACGCTTTCTGACGCCTCTGCAGCAGACGGCTATTTGAAAACATAGTAACAAAACAAGAAATTGCACAAAACGTGCAATTTCTCCTTTTGTCACAATGTTTTCCACTTTTTGTCATAGTTTATCCATTTAATTAAAGAGATTTTCTATGTTTTGACAAAATACGTTCAACGTCGTCTGCTGCAGAATTGTCGTATGAGGGAAAGGGTTAACTGTTAGCCATTATAACTTTCATTAACCCCATACAGCAAATCTTCAACAGATGACTTTAGTAACATCAACACAAAATATGGCAAATCTCTATAGAAGAAAGACTATTGAATAGAATTGAAAAAGGAGAAATTGCTCATTATATTTCCTTAATGTTTCAAAATTCTGTTTGCTTCAGATGTGTCAACATGCATTTGTCGGTAGGAATTCCTCAATTATTCTTACATTTATAGAAGTTTTCCATATTCTTGACTTAATGTTTTCAAAGTCGTCTGCTGCACATTTGTCATATGTGGGAAAGCCAAAGGGTTAAGAACAAAATGTTCTTTGTAAACTCATGTGTTAGTTTAACCTTATTAATTTTACATCTATTGCAAAACTAGTCCTTCAAAAAAAGACATCGCGTTGGTTGTTTTTCATTTTGTTATTATCCTGCATACGTAATTCGGTTGACCAATGATGACAGATGATAAAACGAGAAACCAAGTCTAAATTATTTTTTGGACTATTGCGAAACAAGCTTTATTAAGCTTATATTAATCACGCTCGATGTCTGCTTCCTGGAGACATAACCAGTACTCGTGCCGTTTGAGTGGACAAATACCAAAGGCAGAACCCCCTCATCACGGGATTCAAACCTGGAACCTTTGGTATGAGAGGCTGAGGCTCTATCACTGTACCACTGTCATCTTGTGTTATTGGCTACTAACAATTCATCTTCATGTTCTACAATATATCCGAGTTGTTTGCTTTGGAAATATCAAATTAAAGAAAAATAATGCATAATCTTAAAATTTTGATAGTATCATTTAGATACAGTTTTTATAATATTGTATGAAACGGAAAACAAATCTTGTTTTCAAATGTCATCTTTCTGCATAAGGATCAAAAGTGATCAGTATCAGGGTATTATAAAGGTGTAATTATTACCTATAATTAGCAACCGCAGGTGATATTTTCATCTATATCACATTCAAAAGTAATATAGATCAAAGTAAAGGTCTCATTGAGAGCAATTCAGAACAGTTTTCCTTTTAGTAATGACTCAAAAATTAAAAAAGTCTAAAAGAATCGCAGAATTTTCAGAAAAATTGTGAGTACTTTTTAGTAGAAAACCGGCATCGAAATTTATCCCAGCGCCAAGAAAATTACACTGAAAATGCCACAACTTTTTTTATTTGTTGAGATATCTTCATGATATTTGGATTGGTATCAGGAACTATCATACTGCATATAACTGCGCCTATCAGCTAAGGTTGCTATTATTATACCTACCAAACCATTCCTTAAACTCAGACTGGTTTTGTAAATTGTCAGTCATTTTCTCAAAGAAATCTCTTATTTTCTCTTGTTTGTTTCTCTGCGCAGCATTCACAAGGTATAACTTGAGCAGGCCAACTTCTAGTTTACGCACACTGCTCATAAATCTCTGCTCTAGCCGACAAAATAAACGTGAATTTAAAAAGTGCCAGTACTCGCGGAGATTTGCTAAGTCATATGTTGCTATGTACAGCTGGAGTTGTTCAATCATTTTGTCCACCTGTTCAATAAAAAGAATGAAAATTATAAATGAAATATCAACAACAACCATTTCAATCACACAACAAATCTTCTGCAGACAGTTTTAAATAGGCAAAAACTAGGAGAATTCCTACAAACAAAATTAATGTAAAATAACCAAATAGATTTGAAAATATTTGGCAAATGGGGATAATGTCAAAATATTCGGTCATTATCAATATTGTTCTTAACTTTTTACCACATACAGACGCTTTTTGATGCCACTGCAACAGAAACCTTTGGAAAACATTGTGACAAAATAAGAAATTGCTAATGCTGAGCAATTTCTTCTTTTGCCACAATGTTTTAAATTGTTCTCATTAATTATACCTTCATTTATGTAGTTTGTTTGTGTTTCTTTCTAGATGCTTTCAAAGTCGACTGCTGTTTTAACCTATCTGGCCAAAAAGCGGCATTATTTAGCCCCATTTGATTTAAATGGCTGGCCAAAAAAGTCCAAGGCAGAAAGGTCTATCAAGTTGTTCAATACATTGAGACTACTTATAGGTCAAATTACGCTAAATACATCCGCTGACTTGCTGATCTACAGTACTATAGTCCCTAAAAAAACCTTTGTTTGCGTAGAAATGAGTGTATACCATCACCAGAATGTATTGAATATATGACATTGAGTTTAAATGCATTGTGAATGTGTATTAGGATGCACTGGAAATGATTGATTTGATCACTTTTAGTATTTTGACCTTGTTTGAAAGTGAAAGTAGAGAATGCTGAACAAGGGTTTTGTCTACATGAGAAACGCTAAGAAAGTGTGACAATTGAGGACTGAAACTGGTTGATTTACATGGAAACAAAGAAGGATTTTTTTGGGTGAATTGTAACCTATACGTATTAGTAGTCCGCGATACACCACCAATTTACAGAAAGTGGTATCCAGGTAATCTAATTTATTATTAGATACAGGGTTTAACACAATATGACAAAAGGAGACATATGCTTTCAGACATTATCTCCTGCAAAATTATCTAGTATTGAAACCCTTTCCCGCTTGTAGACACCTTCTTAAAACATTGTGACAATAGGAGAAATCGCTCAAACTTTTTACACTAATTATACCTTCATTTATAGAGATTCTTCATATTTTGCCTATATATTTTCAAAGTCGTCTGCTACATATTTGCTGTAGATCTATTTGGAAAAGTGTTAAGAGTATTAGTGGGTCAGAAAGACTCAGATGGTCACAAATGATTGAATCCAATTACCCTGAAACCTTTCTCCTTTTCATTTTTTAGCTCCAACTCTAGAGTCCGTAGACTTGTTGAAAGTCCTCTAAACGCAAGATAATCTTTCACAAACTCGTCGACTCGCCCGCTTGCTGCAGACATGTTGATAATCTCGTGCACTTCAACCAAAACAAGGACCACAAACCATCAGTCAGATCACTTGATCGAACTGTGAAAACCCGTTCCGAAATGTGATCAACCTTCTGCTACAGTCAATGTCCTTCAATTTTCCTTGAAAACGGTTGGGATCAAGTAAGGAGAAAACTGCATCCGAATTCTGTGGGGTTTTTTAAGTTAAAATATCACATTTATAAAAGGAGGTGGGGGAAAATTTATTTATTTTGGTGTGCTCGTTTGCCTAGAGATGTGAAATTAAATATTCTTCGATTGTTTTGCCGATCATTTTTTTCTTTTTGTATCATTTTAATCAATTAATGAAACTAATGGAAGATAGTACATTCTTCAGAGAATGACGTTTACACAATAATCCCAACCAAAAAGAGTCTAGAAGAACTTACTAGTTCGTTTCATATTCGAATCATATACAAATCAAACGCGCTGTAAATAAGTCATCATCTGGAACGATGGCAGGAAAGTTTCGAGTCGCTTTAATACAGTTGGCAGTCACTGCCACGAAATCTGATAATTTGGCTCGTGCTGCCCTGAAGATAAAGGAAGCGGCATCAAAGGGCGCAAACATCGTTGCTCTTCCAGAATGCTTTAATTCGCCGTATGGCACAAACTACTTTCCGGAATATGCCGAGACAATCCCAGGGGAATCGTTTAACGTCCTTCAATCAGCAGCCAAAGAAAACAAAGTTTATCTTATCGGTGGTTCAATACCAGAGGAAGATAATGGAAAACTTTATAACACATGTGCCGTATTTAATCCTAGTGGGGAACTGGTTGCAAAGCACCGTAAAGTTCACCTGTTTGACATTGATGTACCCGGTAAAATCCGGTTCCAAGAGTCTGAGACATTGAGTCCGGGAAATGGATTTACAACATTTGATACACCTTATTGTAAAATTGGAGTGGGAATCTGTTATGATATCCGCTTTGCTGAACTGGCACAAGTTTACGCGCAAAACGACTGTAAGCTGTTGATCTATCCGGGTGCGTTTAATATGACTACAGGACCAGCTCATTGGGAACTGCTTCAGCGTGCACGAGCATTGGATAACCAGTTGTATGTGGCCACAGTCTCACCAGCACGGGATGAAGGTGCCAGCTATGTTGCCTGGGGTCACAGCACTATGATAAGTCCCTGGGGAGAGGTTGTCGCCACTACAGAACACCAAGAAGATATCGTGTACGCAGATGTTGACCTTTCACTATTGTCACAAATACGCGAACAGATTCCGCTAACTAAACAGAGGAGACATGATTTGTATAAGATTGTACAAAAATCTGATCAGAATTAGTACAGAAAATAACAATAACTTTCTGCAGAGGTGTCTTCACCTTTTCCCACTTACTACAAATCTGCAGCAGACGACTTTGAAAACATTTAGTGAAAAATATGGAAACTCTTTAACCCTTTCCCTCATACGACAATTCTGCAGCAGACGACTTTGAACGTATTTTGTCAAAACATAGAAAATCTCCATAATTGAACGGATAACCTATGACAAAAAAGTGGAAAACATTGTGGCAAAAGGAGAAATTGCACGTTTTGTGCAATTTCTTCTTTTGTCACTATGTTTTCAAAAAGCCGTCTGCTGCAGAGGCGTCAGAAAGCGTCTATATGAGGGAAAGGGTTAAATTTAAGTCTAGTTCTTGAATATAGTTCAAAGCATTGTGGATGAAGGTTAAATTGCTCATTATGAGCAGTTTCTTCGTTTACCGCATTGTTTTCAAAGTCTTTGGCTTCAGATGCGTCAGAACATGGGAAAGGGATAAGTAACTTATACCAGGGATTTATAGATTTATTCTATATGTTAGCCTGTTTTTAGCTCTACTGGCCAAAGGCCAGAAGGGCTTATGTCGTGGCGATTTGTCCGTCGTCCGTGCGTGCATGCGTGCGTGCGTGCGTCCGTAAACAATTTCTTGTTAACATGATACAGTCATCACTTTTGATTGTATCTCAACCAAACTTATACAGTAGTTAAGATATCCATGAGAGCTCGGTTCCTTTCGAAAACCAGCCAGATCCGCCTGGATTATGGCCCTTGAAATGGTCAAAATTGCTATAAAAGAGCTTGTTAACACGATACAGTCTTCACTTTTGATTGTATCTCAACCAAACTTATACAGTAGTTAGATATCCATGAGAGCTCGGTTCCTTTCGTAAACCAGCCAGATCCGCCCATGCATAACTGGATTATGGCCCTTGAAATGGTCAAAATTGCTATAAAAGAGCTTGTTAACACGATACAGTCTTCACTTTTGATTGTATCTCAACCAAACTTATACAATAGTTAGATATCCATGAGAGCTCGGTTCCTTTCGTAAACCAGCCAGATCCGCCCATGCATAACTGGATTATGGCCCTTGAAATGGTCAAAATTGCTATAAAAGAGCTTGTTAACACGATACAGTCTTCACTTTTGATTGTATCTCAACCAAACTTATACAGTAGTTAGATATCCATGAGAGCTCGGTTCCTTTTGAAAACCAGCCAGATCCGCCCATGCAAGACTGGATTATGGCCCTTGAAATTGTTCAAATTGCTATAATTGAGCATGTGAACACAATAGAGGCTCTATTTACTATCTGATCTTCACCAAACTTAGATAGTAGCTAAATATTGATGAGAGCTTGGTTCCTTTTGAAAACCAGCCAGATCCGCCAAGACTGGATTATGGCCTATGAAATTGTAAAAATTGCTTTAATACAGCTTGTGAACACAAAAGAGCCTCCATTTAATATCCGATCTTCACCATACATACATGCTCTGGATTGAAAATGACCAAAGAACCACACCAGTAGAGCATAGGCCCTCATGGGCCTCTTGTTTCAGTCATCTGTTGCAGATTTGGTGTTTTTGGAAATAACTTTGGAATGGAGATTTATTTTATTTAGTTGGAGTAATAATATTCAACTATAATTTGTAACAACTGTGTTAACTTAAACATTTTCCACTTACAGAAGACTTTTAAAAACATTCTAGCAAAAGGAATAATTGATTATGAGAAATTTCTCCTTTAGCCACAATGTTTTCAACTACATGTATATATTCAAAAACTATACATCCAATAATGAGAGATTTTTCATCTTTTTGCCTCTTGTCTTCTGGTGCATGTGAGGAAAAGTATAAAGCTATCAGGCTTACTCAAGACACTTCTTGTTTTCAAATATTGTATTAAAAGAAATCAATATATATTTTAATTACGTCTTACAAGATAGCCTATGAAAATTACTGAAGAGCTGTTGCCTTCAAAATGTGTATGCGTTAATCCTCATATAAACGCTTTCTGACACAAACTTGAATCCTGACTCGGCTACTTATTCTTCCTGGTGATTGATCAAACAGAAATGATTTTAAATGGCATCATTTGTCTTCTGAAAATGGTCTGAAGAGTCTATGTGGGATGTGAGACCATGACCAGTTGCCTGTGAAGAACTGGAGCCAGATAGAGCCAGGAACACATTGCAAAATGAACCGGCTACCATAATATACCCTATCCCACATTTAACAAATTGCAGCAGACGACTTTGAAAACATATGTTAATGTAAATACACATATATAACTTTTGAATAGAGTTAAAAACATTGATGCAAATGAAGAACTGCTCATTTAGATAAATTTCTCCCTTTCCTACATTGTTTTCAAAATCTTCAGGAGCAGAGGCATCAGAAAGTGTCTGTTTGTGGGAAAGGGCCAAGCGTTTAAAATAGAATCAGTTTTTAGCTCGCCTGAGCACGAAGTACTCAAGGTGTGTTATTGTGATCGCCTTTTGTCTGGCCCGCGTCGTCCGTCAACATCCTCTCCTCTGTGACCAGTAGGTCAATTGGGATGAAACTTCCTAGAAAGCATTCTCTCAATGACCTGACCAGAATTCCTAAAAATAATTGGGATCAATGATGAATTCTGGTTTCCATGGCAACCAAACAAAAAAACCTTTTAAAATTCTTCTCCAAAACTGGTTGGTCGATTTTCAAATAATTTTGTAGAAATGGTCCTAGGTGACCCTCCATCAGATTCCTTCAATCCATATTGATTGGTCAAAAAACATAGATACCAGGGGTGGGGCTTAAACAATCTTCTCCTCCGAAAATGTTAGGCAGATTTTCAAATTATTTTGTAGAAATGTTCCATGGGTGACCCTCTATCAGATTGTTTCAAGCCTTGTTGATTGGTAAATAAACATGGCCGCCAGGGGTCTCGAAGTGCAAGGTGAGCTTTTGTGATCACTCGACGTCCGTCGTCGTCGTCCTGCATCGTCTATACGTCCGTCTGTTAACAATTTCCTACAAATGACTTCTACTAAACCAATGGACCGATTTCAAAATAACTTCACAGGAATGTTCCTTAGGTGGTCCTCTTTTAAAGTTGTTCAAAGCATTTAATTTCCAAGTGGAACTTTGGTTGCTGCGGCATCAGAAAAGGAGAAAATTGCCAAAACTTTAAAAATATTCTTGTCCAAAAGTACCGACATGATTAGAAAATGAACTTGCAAAAATGTTCCTTAGGGGACCCACTACCAAGATTGTTTAAATTATTCCGATCCGTTGAAAACAATGGCCGCCATGTAGGGGGCAGAGCTTGTTTTCCTTACATGTGCGTTGTAAAAACTTAAAAAATCTGCTTGTCCAAAACTATTGTCCGGATTTAAAAATAATTTGATTGTGTTCCTTGGGTGACCCTCTACCACGACTGTTGAAAACGATTTCGATCTGATGAAAAACATGGCCGTCAGGAGGCGGGGCTTGTTTTCCTTTTATGTTATATAGTGATAACTTAAAAAAATCACTTTTACTAAATCACTGGCCGAATTTGAAAATAATTTGGCCCAAATTTACCTTGTGTAACCCTCTGCCAAGGTTGTTCAATTTATTCTGATCCATTGAAAAATAAGGCCACCAGGGGGTTGCTTGTTTTCCATATATGTCTAGAGTAAAAACTATGAAAACTATTGAAGTTTCATTAAATCAGGTGAGTGATAGAGAGTCATCATGGCCCTCTTGTTGTTTTGTTTTTTTAGCTCGCCTTTGTTCTGGCACCAACAAAAACAATTCCCCAGGTGCACATCTCACATGCTGTCAACATTTCTGTAAAGTTTAATGACTGTAACTTGAAATAGTTTTGGAGAATTGCGCCTCACAAATTTTCAACACTTGAAAAGCTTATTCTAACTAAGTCAAGGACCATAACTCTACTGTGTGTTTCAGCAAAAACAAAATCTAGGGTTCACAACTTCAAAGGTTGAGAAATATTAAAAAACATTCGGTAAAATGCGCACCACAAATTTACCATACTTTTTTTCCAACTTATTCCAAGTCTAGATCCATAACTTTCCAAAAACAGGGTATCGGCGAAATACCAAACCCCAGTTGCACAAGCTGAGAAACATCCTGTAAAGTTTCATGACCAAATACTTTTGGAGATATGTGTGATGGAGCGACAGATAATTCTGCAAAAAAAATGTCTCCCCATTTCATGGGATGGTAGAGAGAAAGGGTAATTATGAACAGTCAAACATACTGTGACAAAAGAGGAAATCAAGAACAACTAGAGATTGATTTTTTGAAAAAGCGCTTGTCTCCCCATTTGTGTGGTCGTAGGGGAGGAAAAGAAATGATGGAGATGAATTTTTTAGTTTTGGACTGGAGATGAAGCAACAGTGACAATCCTCAGTTGTTGAGCGGAAACCATTTTTCAGCTGAGGGTTACCATGACCTTGGTCTTTGACCTAGTGACCTCAACATCAATAGGGGTCATTTGCTGCTGGTGACCAACCTGCACACCAAGTATGAAGTTCCTGGGCCCAAGCAATCTTCAGTTATTGAGCGGAAACCATTTTTCAGCCAAAGGTCACCGCGACCTTGACCTTTGACCTACTGACATCAAAATCAATAGGGGTCATCTACAGGTTAGGATCAAGCTGCAGACCAAGTATGAAGTTTCTGGGTATAAGCATTCTTCAGTTATTGAGTAAAACACATTTTTCAGCTGAAGGTTACCGTGACCTTCGACATTTGACCTTGTGACCTTAAAATCAAACAAATTCAATAAAGGTAATTTACTGGTTAGGATCAACCTGCACACCAGGTATGAAGTTCCTCAACATAAGCATTCATTAGTTATTGAGAGGAAACCATTTTTCAGCTGAAGGTCACCTTGACCTTTGACCTACTGACATCAAAATCAATAGGGGTCATCTACAGGTTAGGATCAAGCTGCACACCAAGTATGAAGTTCCTGGGTATAAGCGTTCTTCAGTTATTGAGTAAAACACATTTTTCAGCTGAAGGTTACCGTGACCTTCGACATTTGACCTTGTGACCTCAAAATCAAACAAATTCAATAAAGGTAATTTACTGGTTAGGACCAACCTGCACACCAGGTATGAAGTTCCTCAACATAAGCATTCATTAGTTATTGAGAGGAAATCATTTTTCAGCTGAAGGTTACCATGACCTTGACGTTTAAGCTAGTGACCTCAAAATCAATAGGGGTCATCTACTGGTGGTGACCAACCTGCACACCAAGTATTAACTTCCATGGCCAAAGCATTCTACAGTTATTAAGCAAAAACAATGTTTCAGCTCATTGTCACTGTGACCTTGACTTTGACCTCAAAATAATAGGGTCTTCTACTGGGATTGGCCAACCTGCATACCATGTATGAAGTTCCTCGGCCCAAGCGTTCTTCAGTTATTGAGCGGAAACCATTTTTTACCTCACAAGGTCACCATGACCTTTACCTTTGACATCAAAATCAATAGGAGTCATCTACTGGTCATGACCAACCTGCATACCAAGTATGTAGATCCTATACCCAAGCGTTCTTCAGTTATTGAGCGGAAACAAGTGTGACCTTGACCTTTGACCTAGTGACCTTAAAATTAATAGGGTCATTTGCTGGTGGTGACCAACCTGCACATCAAATATGAAGTTCCTGGGCCCAAGCAAAAACTATTTATCAGCTCATTGTCACTGTGACCTTTCAAGCTTATGGTGACTGACTTTAGACGTCCTGACCTCAAAATCAATAGGGGTCTTCTACTAGGCATGGCCAACCTGCATACCAAGTATGGAGTTCCTCAGCCAAAGTGTTCTTCAGTTATTGAGCGGAAACCATTTTTTACCTCACAAGGTCACCATGACCTTGACCTTTGACCTTCTGGTCATGACCAACCTGCATACCAAGGATGAAGTTCCTACGCCCAAGCGTTCTTCAGTTATTGAGCGGAAACAAGTGTGACAGACGGAAGGACGGACGGAACGGGCAAAAACAATATGTCACCCCCATGTAATGGGGGAGACACAATAACTGAAGAGGGAATTTAAGCCTTTTCCCAGATACAAATTGCTTTTGTTGCATCTGAAGCAAATGACTTGATAATTTTGAGAAGTTCTCATTGTCTTTTTCCAACATGGCCCTAAATTGATCACCCTAATGATGGTATAGTAGCAAATGCTAATAACCCTTTCCCTCATATAGACACTTTCTGACGCCTCTGCAGCAGACAGCTTTTTGAAAACATAGTGACAAAAGAAGAAATTGCACAAAACGTGCAATTTCTCCTTTTGTCACAATGTTTCCCACTTTTAGTCATAGGTTATCCATTCAGTTATAGAGATTTTCTATTTTTAGCTCACCAGAGCACAAAGTGCTCAAGGTGAGTTTTTGTGATCGCCTTTTGTCCGTCGTTCGTCGTCAACATTTGCTTGTTAACACTCTAGAAGTCGCATTTTTGAGCATGTTGAAACTTTGTCAGAATGTTTGTCTTAGTGATATCTAGGCCAAGTTCGAATATAGGTCATGTCGGGTCAAAAACTAGTTCACTAGGCCAAATTGAAGGAAAATCTTGTTAACACTAGAAGCCGCATTTTTGGCTTGAGCATGTTGAAACTTTGTCAGAATGTTTGTCTTAGTGATATCTAGGCCGAGTTTGAATATAGGTCATGTCGGGTCAAAAACTAGGTCACTAGGCCAAATTGAAGGACAATCTTGTAATCACTCTAGAAGCCGCATTTTTGGCTTGAGCATGTTGAAACTTTGTCAGAATGTTTGTCTTAGTGCTATCTAGGCCAAGTTCGAATATAGGTCATGTCGGGTCAAAAACTATGTCACTAGGCCAAATTTAAGAAAAATCTTGTTAACACTCTGGAAGCCACATTTTAAACATGAGCATGTTGAAACTTTGTCAGAGAATTTGTCTTGATGATATCTATGCCAAGTTAAAGTATGGGTCATGTCCGGGCAAACACTAGGTCAATAGGCCAAATTTAAGAAAAATATTGTTAACACTCTGGAAGCCACATTTTTGTCAGAACGTTTATCTTGATGATATTGCCATTGGTGATGAAAGAGTTATGTTTTAAATAGCCCATTCGCAGGTGAGCGATTCCAGGGCCTCATGGCCCTCTTGTTTGACAGAATATGTTCAAAGTCGTCTGCTGCAGATTTGTCATATAAGGGAAATGGTTAAAGGGAATAATTTAATTGATCTTGACTGGCAATGAATTGCAAATAATACAGGCATTAAATCTTTGAACAGTTTGAAAGAGGACCACCATATGAACATACATTTGAAGTAGTTCATTTAACCCCTTTTCTGATGCCAACTGGAAGCTTTCTGTTTCAACCAATCAATATGGCTTGAACAAATTATGTACAATTCCAATAAAGAGCCATTTTAAATTCAGGCAAGAACTTTAAAAGAATGGCATTTTCAAGTTTTGTCATTTTCCCCCTTTTTAATGCCGTCTGGCAGCCATGTTTTTCAACCAATTAGTATGGCTTGAACAATTTTTGTAGAGGGTCTCTCAAGAACAATTTCTATCAAATTATCTTGGGTTCAGACAAGTCAATACAGAGAAAAAGAATTTTAAAATTTTAGTTTTACTTCCTTTGTGATGACGCAGCATCCAAAGTTCTTTATAGAATTTAAATCCTTGAACAAATTAGAAAACACCCCCAAAGGAACATTCCTATCACATTTGGTTGAAATTGGTCCAGAGGATAAGGAGATGTCATTTGAAGCAAAGTTAATTTTACAATATTTGTGTTGCAACCTGTATGCTGTCTTTCAACCAATCCCTATTGATTGGAACAATTAAGTAGAGGGTCACTGAAAGAATATTTTACACATTTATCTCTAAATCAGACAATTGATTGATTGGGGTTTAATGTCTTATAACGGCGGCCAGTTCACCTTCTCATGTGTTTCCTGGCTTTCCAATACCAGTTCTCCACACGACAGTCTTTCCAAGGAACTGGCTACTTTTCCACATAGACTGTTAGCCCATTGGTGGAAAACGGATGACGCTTGTCACAATGACTTTTGTCAAATGTCAGAAAGAACATTGGCCGAGCTGGGGTTCAAACTCACAACCCCTAAATTGAAAGCCTGCATTTCTACCGACTGAGCAACCAATAAATATCGCTTGAACAATATTTGTAGGGTTACCAAATGAAAATTTCTATAAAATTATATTGGAATGCGACAACGGGATTCAGAGGAGATGAATGTTAAAGATTGACTATACTGAATAGATATAGATTTAAATATATATAATTTAAACAAGAGCTGTCGGAGGACAGCATGCTCGACTATTCCACTGCTTATTTGATTACTGAGATAATGGACTCTAATGTGGTTGCATGCTAAACATTAACCCCAATTTCTTAAAGGGTGATAATTTGCATTATATGCAGGATAGAGTTATTTAACTTGATTATTTTCATAGGTGTGATGGTTGGGAATTGTTGTATAGCGTTTCAATGGAATGCATCAAGAAGTTACTAAGATATGGACTTTAAATGTAGTTGCACGCAAACCTTTAACCAAAGGGCAACAATTTGCACCATATGCAACTAGTTTAAAGTTATTGCAAAACATAATGTTTTTTCCGTTAAAGGTCAAAGTGACCTTGACCTTTGACCTTATGATCCCATGACTTGTTTGAGTCAAGTGCTGATCATGACCATCACCCAAACCAAGTTTCAGGGTCATAGGCCTAAGCAATCAGTAGTTTTAAAGCAAGGAATGTTTCTGTATTGAAGGTCACAGTGCACTTGACCTTTGACATATTGATTCCAAACCCTCTAGGCATCACCAACTTGCTATGACGTATGTCCATACCAAGTTTGAAGATCATAGGCCTAGGCGTATGTAAGTTATAAGGGTAAATGCTAGCTTTCACAAAAACTTTAACCATTAATTGTTTATTTACAGAAAGGTCAGTGAGCTTGACCTTGACCTAGTAACTCCAAACTCTCTAGGCAAAACCAACTTGAAGATCACAGGCCTAAGTGTATGTTAGTTATACGGGTAAATGCTAGCTTGCACAAACACTTTAACCATGAACTGTTTCTATATAGAAAGTTACAGTGAGGTTGACCTTTGACCTACTGACTCCAAACTGTGTAGGCATCACCAACTTGCTATGAAGTATGTCCATACCATAGTTTGAAGATCATTACCCTAGGCGTACGTAAGTTATAAGGGTAAATGCTAGCTTGCACAAAAACTTTAACCGACGCCGGGTTGACGACAATAGCTCCCCTTATTCTTCGAATAGTCGAGCTAAAAATCAAATTTCCTTAGTCAATCAAGGACCATAACTCCATATTTAGGATACAAATGGAGTTATCTAACCTTATTGTGTGATGGACCTTGACAAATGTGTAAAGTATGAAGTGCTTTGAATGAAGGGTATTGGAGTTATAAATGAAAATGCCAGCTTGCCCTAAAACATTAACAGTACATCGAAACCAGAGTAGAAAAATCCTCATTTTTCTTTGAATAGTCAAGCTAAAAACGAAACTTTAACATTGAGCAAATGTTAAAAGTGACTGAGTCCAAAAATAGCAAAACCTTAAACAAGGGGGCCATCTTCTTCTCCAAAAGTGTTCAGCAGATTTTCAAATAATTTTGTAGAAATGTTCCATGGGTGACCCTCTATCAGATTCCTTCAAGCCATGTTGATTGGTAAAAAAACATGGCCGTCACAGGGCGGGGCTATTTTGCCTATATGGCTAAAGAGAAAACTTAAAAAATCTTCTCCTCCAAAAGTGTCAGGCCGATTTTCAAATAATTTTGTAGAAATGTTCCTTGGGTGACCCTTTATTAGATTCCTTCAAGAAATGTTGATTGGTTGAAAAACATGGCCGCCAGGGGGCGGGGCTTAAAAAATCTTCTTCTCCGAAAGTGTTCAGCCGATTTTCAAATAATTTTGTAGAAATGTTCATTGGGTGAACCTCTATCAGATTCCTTCAAGCCATGTTGATTGGTCGAAAAACATGGCCGCCAGAGGGCGAGGGTATTTTGCCTTAAATGACCATAGTGAAAACTTAAAAAATCTTCTCCTCCGAAAGTGTTTGGCTGATATTCAAATAATTTTGTAGAAATGTTCCTAGGGTGACACTCTACAAGATTCCTTTAAGCCATGGTGGTTGGTAAAAAAAATAGCCACCAGGGGGCAGGGCTGTTTGGAGATTTTATTTTTGCCTTATTGCCGTGGAGCGATACTGGGCTTCTTGTTTCATTTCGTTGCCATGGAAACCAGAATTCTGCATGGATCCCAAAAATTTGAAGGAAATCTGGTGAGGTCATTGAGTGGATGCTTTCTGTGAAGTTCATCCCAATTGACCCACTGGTTACTGAGGAGAAGAAGTTGACGCACGACGCACGACGGACGCCAGACAAAAGGCGATCACAATAACTCACCTTGAGCACAGCTCAGGTGAGCTAAAAAGTATACAAGAGGGCCATGATGGCCCTGAATCGCTCACCTGATTGTTTTTCTTCACTTTAGCCATATAAGCCCCGCCCATTGGAGGCCATAGTTTCCGACCAATTAACTTGGCTTGAAGGTATCTAATAGAAGGTCACCCTAGGAACATTTCTACAAAATTATTTGAAAATTGGCCTGACAATTTCGTCGAAGAAGATTTTTCAAGTTTTCACTATGGCCATATAAGGCAAAATAGCCCTGCCCACTGGCAGCCATGTTTTTCGTCCAATCAACATGGCTTGAAAGAATCTAATAGTGGGTCACTTAAGGAACATTTCTACAAATTTATTTGAATATCGGCCCGACACTTTCGGAGGAGAAGAATTTTTAAGTTTTTTTCATTTCGTTGCCATGGAAACCATTGCATGGATCCCAAAAATGTTAAGGAATTCTGGTGAGGTCATTGATAGGATGCTTTCTGTGAAGTTTCATCCCAATTGACCCACTGGTTACTGAGGAGAAGAAGTTGATGCACAAAGCTCAGGTGAGCTAAAAAGATAAGAAAATGCCAACTTGCCCTAAAAATTTAACCACCCAAAATCATGACTTTTACCCCCTAAAAAAGGTCACACTCAGCATCTTTAGCATACAATATGAAGAAAGGTATTAGATGTAATTTTATTCTAAATATGAAAGCCCTAGTACAAGTACAAATTGAGAAAAAGTAAGAAAATGCCAACTTGCCCTAAAACTTTAACCCCCCAAAGTGATGTTTTTTACCCTAAAAAGAAGGTCACACTCGGCATCTTCAGCATTTAATATGAAGAAAGGTATCAGATGTAACTATATTCCAAATATGAAAGGCCTAGCACAAATAATTATGAATGAAAATGCCACGGTGGCCAGTTCACCTTCTCATGCTTTTCCTGGTTTTCTCACATCAGTACTCCACGCAACAATCTTCCCAAGCAAAGGCTCTATTGTGTTCACAAGCTGTATCATAGCAATTTTGACAATTTCAAGGGCCATAATCCAGTCATGCAAGGGCACATCTGGCTGGTTTTCGAAAGGAACCAAACTCTCATCAATATTTAACTACTATCTAAGTTTAATTGGTGAAGATCAAATAGTAAATAGAGCCTCTATTGTGTTCACAAGCTCTATTTTAGCAATTTTGACAAATTCAAGGGCCATAATCCAGGCTTGCATGGGCAGATCTGGCTAGTTTGCAAAAGGAAAGAAGCTCTCATCAATATTTAACTACTATCTAAGTTTCGTGAAGATCGAATAGTAAATGGAGGCTCTATTGTGTTCACAAGCTGTATTATAGCAATTTTGACAATTTCAAGGGCCATAATCCAGTCTTGCACAGGCGGATCTGGCTGGTTAGCGATAGGAACCAAGCTCTCATGGATATCTAACTACTGTATAAGTTTGATGGAGATACAATATGTTCATAAGCTGTATTATAGCAATTTTGACAACTTCAAGGGCCATAATCCAGTTATGCTGGCTGGTTTTTGAAAGAAGCCAATCTCTCATCAATATTTAACTACTATCTAAGTTTGGTGAAGATCAGAAAGAAAATGGAGCCTATGTTGTGTTCACAAGCTCTATTATAGCAATTTTGACAATTTCAAGGGCCATAATCCAGTCTTGCATGGGCGGATCTGGCTAGTTTGCGAAAGGAACTGAACTCTCATGGATATCTAATTACTGTATAAGTTTGATCAAAATTGAAGACTGTATCGCGTTCACAAGTAATTGCTGACGGGCGCACGCACAGACGACGGACACCACGCTTTGGCCAGTAGATCTAAAAAGGGCCATTATTTGCATAATATGTAGGAAGGTGTTATCTAACTTGATTATTAATTTGGTGTGATGGTTGGAAATGTAGATATTGACTTTTAATGTAGTTGCATGCATAACTTCAACCAGAATGTCTAAGTAAAAAAAGGGGCCATAATTGGCATTATATGCAGGATAGAGTTATTTAACTCGATCATTTACATAGAAGTAATGTTTAAATTGGTCCAATGGAATGGTAGGAGTTGTCATTTGTAGCTTAAAAGTTCAAATTACCCCTTTTTTGATGACGCCTGGTTGCTATGATTTTGTAACCAATTTAATATGGCTTGAACAAATTAAGTAGAGGATTACTGAAGTAAGATTTCTATTATTTATTTTTTTAAATCACTTTCATAAAATGTAATTTTGTCATATTGCCCCTTTTCTAATGCGGCCTGGTTGCCATGTTTTTCAACCAATCAATGTGGCTCGGAGAACTTTTGTAGAAGTTAACCCCATAGATCATTTCTTCAAAATTATACTGGAATAGGACAAGTAGATTCAGAGAAGAATGATTTTAAAGTTTGGACATTTTGCCCCCTTTCTGATGCCGCAGCAACCATGCTAAAGAATTCAGATAGTTAAACAATTTTTTTGAACGAGGACCACCAAAGGAACATTCCTGTGAAGTTTGGTTGAAATTGGTTCAGTGGTTTCGTATAAGATTATGTTTAAAGCTAAAAGTTAACGACAGACATAGAGTGATCAGAATAAATCGCCTTGAGCCTTCGGCTCAGGGGATCTAAAACAGCACAATAAATGCAGGATCGAGTTATCATACTTGAATAATTATATAGCTGTGGTGGTAGGGAAGTCTTGTAGAAGTATCAAGTTGTAACTGAGCTATTATGTAATATATGTACATGTATTTGCATGCAAAATCTAAACCAAGGTGTGACGCCAACTCCTTGGTGAGTAGAATAGCTCTCATATTCTCCGAATAGTCAAGCTAAAAGGTCACATATTCTGTAGTCATTATGAATTTAACCTTTCCCCTGAAGTCACTATGAATGCAATTGTTGAGAATTTTTCTTATCCCTTAACCCACAATGTTTTCAACTCTATTTGATAATTAAACTTTTCAACTATGGAGATTTTCCACAATGTTTTCAAAATCGTCTGCTGCTCAATTCTTGTATGTGGGAAATGGTTACATTTTTTCAAAGCTGACAACTGGGGGGAAAATGTCATATCAGGTTAACAGTAAATTGAGGGCTTGGCGTGAAACGGTTGTAACTCAAAACCTATTTTAAAAACCCTGGATTAGGTGCAATTTTGACCCTTTTGTAAACAATTCAAATTTAGGTGCCATTGCTCAGAACGAGCAATGGCACCTAAATTTCCATTGTTTACCAAGAAAAATGATTTAACGCTTATAAAGACATTATGGCGAGGTAAATAACCTTGGTAAAAAAATACAAATTTTAGTTACAACTGTTTCACGCCAAGCCCTCGAAATGAAGGCATTATACTTGCATATTCTTTATCGTTTCAAACTTTTATACAACTCACAAGAGAACCATGCATACAATTTGAACTAATTTAATTTTTAAAATATATTTTCGAATACAAAATCATAGCAAACATCAATAATTGGCCATTTAATTCTACCAAAACACTTTTCTTCACAATTGCAATATTTTACATCTTAATTAACCCTTTCCCTCATATAGACGCTTTCTGACGCCTCTGCAGCAGACGGCTTTTTGAAAACATAGTGACAAAAGAAGAAATTGCACAAAATGTGCAATTTCTCCTTTTGCCACAATGTTTTCCACTTTTTGTCATAGGTTATCCATTCAATTATGGAGATTTTCTATTTGTTGATGAAATATGTTCAAAGTAGTCTGCTGCAGAATTGTCGTATGAGGGAATGGGTAAGTTACTATTGTTTAGTTTAATTATCTTCAACATGCAGACACACACTAATGCATCTGTAGTCAATAACTTTTGTCACAATGTTTTAAGCTCTATACAATCATTATTATACTTTCCTACTTTTACCTATATCTGTTTAACCCTTTCCCACCTGCAGACGCATTTTGGGGCAATAGCAGCAGGCGACTTTTGAAAACATTGTGGCCAAAGGCTGATGCTGAGCAATTTCTCCTTTAACCACAATGTTTTAAACTTTATTTTACAATTTAGCTGTCTTTTATGGAGATTTTTCAGGTTTTTGTCACTTTGTTTTCAAAGTTGTCTGCTGCAGATTTGTTGTATGTAGGGTTAAAATCAGCTGCAGCTTTCTGATGCCTTGCAGCAGACAACTTTTGAAAACATTGTGGCAAAAGGATTGATTGATTGGGGTTTAACGCCGTTTTTAACAATTTCTCAGTCATATCACGGCGGCCAGTTCACCCCTACTCATGTTTCCTGGTTTTCGCACACCAGTACTCCACACAACAATCTTCCCAAGCAACTGTCTACTTTTCCGCATAGACTTAGCCCATTGGTGAGGGACGAATGTGGCTAAAGGAGAAATTGCTCATAATGAGCAATTTCTCCTTTTGCTACAAAGTTTTCAACTTCTTACAGCAGTAAGATTACTTTCATTTATAGAGATTTCCATACTTTTTTAGATGAACTCCAAGTTGTCTGATCGTGATCCTACCACAATTGTGAGGACTTATGTTCCCTGTGTGACTATTGCGTGTCATAAACCATAACTCTGGAATCACTCGCCAGATCTTAACAATTTCCCACCTACAACAATTTTGCAACAGACCACATTGAAAACATATATTTAAAAAGGAAACTCTCTATAAATGACAATGAATGAATAAAGTTGAAAACATTGTGACAAAAGGAGAAATTGCTCAAACTCTTTTCAGCGATTTAACTTTCATTTATAGAGATTTGCCCTATTTTTGTCCACGTTATTACAAAGTTAATATGCTGCATCTTTTTTGTATTTGGGAAAGGGTTAAAGAGTTTGATTGATATACAAGAGGGCCACGATGTTTTCAACTCTTTTCATTTATAGAGATTTGCCCTGTTTTTGTCCTCGTGATTTTAAGGTCATTTGTTGTATATGATAAAGGTTTAAAGAGTTTTATTGATATAAAAACAAAAGGGCCATGATGTCCCTGGATCGCTCAGCTGATTTTTTTCTTTACTTTAGCCGTATAAGCGCCCCGCCCTCTGGCGAACATAGTTTTCGAGCAATCAACATGGCTTGAAGGAATCTGATAGAGGGTCACCCTAGGAATATTTCTACAAATTATTTGAAAATCGGCCAGACACTTTTGGAGGAGAAGATTCTTTAAGTTTTCACTAAAGCCATATAAGGCAAAATAGCCCTGCCCTGTGGTGGCCATGTTTTTCGAGCAATCAACATGGCTTTGAGGAATCTGATAGTGGGTCACCTTAGGAACATTTCTACAAAATTATTTGAAAATCAGCCTGACACTTTCAGGAGAAGATTTTTTAAGTTTTCACTTCTGCGATATAAGGCAAAATAGCCAGCCCTCTGGTGGCCATGTTTTTCAACCAATCAACATGGCTTGAAGGAATCTGATAGAGGGTCATCCCAGGAATATTTCTACAAAATTATTTGAAAATCGGTATGACACTTTCGGAGGAGAAGATTTTTTAAGTTTTCACTATAGCCACATAAGGCAAAATAGCCCCGGCCCCTTGCGGCCATGTTTTTCGACTAACATGGCTTGGAGGAATCTGATAGAGGGTCATCCAAGGAACATTTCTACAAAATTATTTGAAAATCAGCCTGACATTTTCAGGAGAAGATTTTTTAAGTTTTCACTACAGCCATATAAGGCAAAATAGCCCGCCCCCTGGTGGCCATGTTTTTTTACTTATCTACATGGCTTGAAGGAATCTGATAGTGGGTCACCCAAGGAACATTTCTACAAAATTATTTGAAAATCGGTCTGACACTTTCAGGAGAAGATTTTTTAAGTTTCAGGTGACCTAAAAAAGAGAGGAAAGGTTCTAAATCATACCTGAGGGGCACAACATTCTCTATCAAAACAAATTCTTCCTATTTTCCATATATAAACGACTCAAACTACTACAGGGCTGTACAAAAAAACAAATTGATAAACGGCAAGATAATTTCTAGAAGTCATCGTATTGTCTCAAATTTATTTTATTAACTTCTGCATGGTAAATTTTTTCTTCCAAGTCTTTCTGAACCCATTTGCACCAGTTTGCAAACATCGCATACCGGAAGTAGAAATATGGATCAAAATACATTTACGGGAATATTTTAATGAGACCGATCCATTGGTAATTCCCTAGCATTCATGGATTAACACAGCCCCAAGGAACAATTGTCACTGATGATTGGACCGTCTTATTCGGTATTATATATCACGTTAATCGACTATTACTGACGCGATTCGCTTGGCTGAGACCACTCGATCTGACAGGTGGGTATCTCCGCCTACTGTTATTGATTATTTATGGTCATGCGCAAGTGGTTTTTCGCATGTAACATACAGTCAAATTTATACACGATAGACATGTGTGTAAGTAATTAAGCCGGGCTACCAGACACAGGAATTTACAGTCACTGTTACGTAAATGGATTAATATAATGGGACGCGGATTTTCGGAAAATGCCGCTTGTCCGGGACTGAAATTTTGCAATTAGCGACTTGTGCAAGACGTCGGGCTATGGGATTTGTACAGCCCTGTGTAACTATCTTGTAACTGGTAAGGTCAATAAAAGAAACAATATGCTTTAAGTATCTTTTTCTTTTACCAAAGATCTTCCAACTTAGGCAGAGCCTTTTTGTTGTTGTCTGTAAGGTTATTCGATGTTGTTTTATTTGATATTTTCTTACTGCTTATTTCCTGTGCAACATGTTTTACTTTTAAAACACTTCTAGGGGTTTTGTTCTTTACGGAAGCATAGATAATCTTTTCATCAAAAGCTCTTTGAAGTATTTCGTCAGAGTTGTCTTCATCAGTCACCGTAGCTATTTCAGTGGTGTTTTGATTTTCACCAGCACTTTGAAGCTTACTTCCCACAAATATTGGAGTACTAAAATCCTTGTCATTGACCATTGTGTCTTGTTGTTCATTTATGTCATCAAAAGCTCTTTGAAGTATTTCGTCCGAGTTGTCTACATCAGTCACCATAGCTATTGCAGTGGTGTTTTGAATTTCACCAGCATTTTGAAGCTTACTTCCTACATATATATAAGTACTAACAGCCTTGTCATTGACCATTGTGTCTTGTTGTACATTCATGACAATGCTATGTTGTGCTGTTTTCCCACTCTCTTCTAGTACAGGTTGGATAATATTTTCGTTTTCAAACATCACTGCTTCATCATTTTCTACTGAAAGGCTGACAGAATTAAGAAGATCTTTGGTATCAACATTCATTTCTTTACTCAATTCACCTGAATCACGTGTATTTTGTTTCAAAGATGTCTGTCTTTTCTCCTCAGCATTCAATGAAATTGTAATTATAGATTCAATGGTATTTTGCTGAGCAGATTTCAGAGATTTAGTTTCTTTAGTGATCTTAGCTAGTTTCATTTTGATGTCCTTTAATTTAAGAATCAGTTCATATTTAAGTTTTATATTGTCATCCCTTTCAAGAACCACCATTAGGCCATCTATCATACCCTTTCCACCAATGACAGTCATAGTTTCATCACATAAAACTGTGATGCCTTCATTGATCATTTCTACTTGATCAAGGGTTTTTTCAAACAGCCAAAATTTGTCCACAAGGTCTGGATATTCTTTCATCAAATCTACAACTCCTTTTACAATCTTCCTTATTTCATTTTGGACAACTTTACCATCATCATATTCTATATCAACAAAAGCCAAATGCTTGTTCATGTCATCTAACATATTGGAAACTAGTTTCAGAAATTCATCATGAGCCGTTGACATTGCTATAAAAGTTTCCGAAAACTCTTTACAACTTATTATAAATGGTTCTGTAGACAGATTCTCACCCACTACTGTACTCTTCTTAGACAGATGTTCTACATCCTTCACTGGACTCTTCTTAGACAGATGATGTTCTACATCTAATACTGTACTCTTCTCAGATAGATCACGTTCTACATCCACCACTGTACTCTTCTTAGACAGATGATGTTCTACATTTACCACTGTACTCTTCTTAGACAGATGATGTTCTACATTTACCACTGTACTCTTCTTAGACAGATTCTCACCCACTACTGTACTGTTCTTAGACAGATGATGTTCTACATCCTTCACTGTACTCTTCTTATGCAGATCACGTTCTACATCCACCACTGTACTCTTCTTCAACAGATCACGTTTTACATCCAATACTGTACTCTTCTTAGACAGGTCACATTCTACATCCACCACTGTACCCTTCTTAGACAGATCATGTTCTACATCCACCACTGTACTCTTCTTAGACAGATCACGTTCTATACCCACCACTGTATTCTTCTTAGACAGATCACGTTCTACATCCACCACTGTACTCTTATCAGACAGATCATGTTCTACATCCACCACTGTCCTCTTCTTAGTCAGATCATGTTCTACATCCACCACTGAACTCTTCTTAGACAGAGCACATTCTACATCCACCACTGTACTCTTTTTAGACAGATCATGTTCTACATCCACCACTGTACTCTTTTTAGACAGATCATGTTTTTCATCCACCACTGTACTCTTAGTATTGATCTTAGACGGACACTGTTTAAATGAGTCTGTTTTGGGGGTTGTACTTTTTAAAGTTGTTAAGGCTAAATCTTTATCATCTCTAGACTTTGCTTCTGTTGCTTCATGGATCTCATTTGCTTTAATTGTCTTATTTCTCTGAAATTAGATAGGAATTAAAACTGCTGAGAAAGGCGATTCAGTCCTCAAAATGCACTTGTTCAAAGTTCATTGATTTGGGTTAAATATTGTTTTCAACGTATTTCAGAGAAAGAAGTCTACAGCAAACAACACCAAAATACATTGACATAAATGTGAAACAAGAGGGCCATGATGGCCCTAGTTCACTCACCTTAATTATCACCTTAATTATACAATGTAACACATCAAGTCAATTATTCTGAATGCAACCTCCAGTGTTAACAAGATTTTCCTTCATTTGGCCTAGTGATCTATATTTTTTTACCTGATATGACCTATATTCCAACATGGACTAGATATGCGGCCTCCGGAGTTTGAACAATATTTTCCATTATTGACCTTGTTTCTGACCCATGTTCGAACTTGGCTTAGACATCATTTAGATTAACATTGTCATCAAATGTCAAGCTGCTGTAGCAAAGAATTCGTCTTCTACAGAGTTAACAAGATTTTCCATTAATTTGGCCTAGTGACCTAGTTTCTGACCCAATATTCAAACTAAACCTAGATATTTTTAAGACAAACATTCTGACAAAATTTCAAACTTCTGAAGCAAAAAAAGCGGTCTCTAGAGTCTAGATTTTCCTTCAACCTGACCTAGTGACCTATGATTTGGCCCAACATGACCCATGTTAGATTTTGACTTACATATTACCAAGACAAACATTCTGATAAAGTTTCATCATGCTCAAGTTAAAAAGGCAGTATCCAGAGTGTTAACAAGATTTTACTTCAATTTGGCATAGTGACCTAGTTTATAACCCGGCATGACCCATATACAAACTTGGCCTAGATATCATTTAGATAAACATTCTGACCAAATTTCAAGCTGCTGTAGCCCAAAAAAGGCTTCTACAGAGTTAACAAGATTTTCTTTCAATTTGACCTAGTGACCTAGATTCTGAACCAATATGACCCTTATTCAAGCTTGACCTAGAATTTTTAAGACAAACATTCTGACACAATTTAAAACTGCTTAAACAAAAAATGCAGCCTCTAGGGTGTTAACAAGATTTTCCATCAATTTGACCTATTGACCTAGTTTATGACCGATGTTCGAACTTGACCTACATATCATCAAGACAAACATCTGATAAAGTTTCAACATGTTCAAATTGAAAATGTGGCCCTTTGAGTGTTGACACAATTTCCCTTCAATTTGGCCAAATGACATAATTTCTGGCCCAATATGACCCATATTCTAACTTGACCTAGAATTTTTTAAGACAAACATTCTAACAAATCTTCAAACTGTTGAAGCAAAAATTGCGGCCTCTGGTGAGTTAACAAGATTTTCCTTCAATTTTGCCTAGATATCACTAAGACAAACATTCTGACAAAGTTTCAACATGCTCAATCCAAAAATGCTGCTTCCAGAGTGTTAACAAGATTTTCCTTAAATTTGGCCTAGTGAACTATTTTTTGACCAGACATGACCCAGTTTCGAACTTGGCCTAGATTTAATAAAAATATATGTTCTGATAAACTTTTAATTTGTCTGATAATTTTACATGTTAAAGGGACTGAATCCATATGAGAAAAAAGCGGAAAAAGAAAGAAAATTGTTAACAAGAGGCCCATGAGGGCCTATGCTCTACTGGTATGGTTCTTTGGTCATTTTCAATCCAGAGCATGTATGTATGGTGAAGATCGGATAGTAAATGGAGGCTCTTTTGTGTTCACAAGCTGTATTATAGCAATTTTTACAATTTCATGGGCCATAATCCAGTCTTGCATGGGCGGATCTAGCTGATTTTCAAAAGGAACCAAGCTCTCATCAATATTTAACTACTATCTAAGTTTGGTGAAGATCAGATAGTAAATGGAGCCTCTATTGTGTTCACATGCTCAATTATAGCAATTTGGACAATTTCAAGGGACATAATCCAGTCATGCATGGGCGGATCTGGCTGGTTTACGAAAGGAACTGAGCTCTCATGGATATCTAACTACTGTATAAGTTTGGTTGAGATACAATCAAAAGTGAAGACTGTATCATGTTAACAAGCTCTTTTATAGCAATTTTGACCATTTCAAGGGCCATAATCCAGTCATGCATGGGCGGATCTGGCTGGTTTTCGAAAGGAACCGAGCTCTTATGCATATCTAACTACTGTATAAGTTTGGTTGAGATACAATCAAAAAAGAAGACTGTATTGTGTTAACAAGCTCTTTTATAGAAATTTTGACCATTTCAAGGGCCATAATCCAGTCATGCATAGGCGGATCTGGCTGGTTTTCGAAAGGAATCGAGCTCCCATGGATATCTAACTACTGTATAAGTTTAGTTGAGATACAATCAAAAGTGAAGACTGTATCGTGTTAACAAGCTCTTTTATAGCAATTTTGACCATTTCAAGGGCCATAATCCAGTCATGCATGGGCGGATCTGGCTGGTTTTCGAAAGGAACCGAGCTCTCATGGATATCTAACTACTGTATAAGTTTAGTTGAGATACAATCAAAAGTAAAGACTGTATCGTGTTAACAAGAAATTGTTTACGGACGGACGCACTCACGCACGCACGCACGGACGACGGACAAATCACCACGACATAAGCCCTTCTGGCCTTTGGCCAGTAGAGCTAAAAATTGCTATTACCTTGATGTTTTTGCATGTAAGGCATTGAGATTTGCCGACTGATGTACTAAAATATATGCACACTATTAATATTGCGGTGATTTTTCGTTATTTTGCATTGTAAAATCTACTGGGTTAGTAACCCAGTAAATCTAAAAATATCGCTGTATATTTATCACGTTATCACTACAACCGAATCGAGTTGTCATTTTTTACACTCACGCATACATGAATGTAATGAGTCGATAGTGTTAGAGAATGCCGAATTGAATCCAAAAATTCAAATGAGCAAGAGGAAATTCCAGGGTATTTTTAAACTGGAAAACATGGAGCGGACGTTTTTTTAACTGCTTATTTCCTATGAAATAACAAGACTTGTACGACCTTCTACAACATTCCGTTACATATATATATAGACGTATTTTGAATTAATTAGAATAGTATAAAATATAACGATTTTGGACCATTATGGTGTTCAGTCACTTTAACATAACACTATCCATAATTTTTTTGTACTTTAAACATCTTCGAATTTATTCAATCTTTTGGGCTTTCATGGGAACCCCACTTTCAGTACTCCTGAGTACTTTGATTACCAAATTATATTGGAATCAACAAGCAGATTCAACAATTTTTCAATTATATCACGGCATTTTCTGGGTAAGTTACCAGTACTACTGCTCAATTTATCCTGACACTAGCCAGTTAGTCGTAATGCTAAACCCGCAACCCTGAGCGCCAAGGATGGAAGCCAATACTACCATTTTTAAAGTCTTTGGTATGACCTGACCGGGGATTGAACCCACACCAGAAGCGGACGCTCTACCACTACAACACCCGAGGCAAAGAAATTAAAAGATCGGCCCTTTTGAAGGAGACAAAAGTTCTGATGATTTGTCATAAAGATTGGAAGATAGAGTGTTAAAAGTTTGACCTAGTGAACTAGTTTAGTACTTGATGACTGAGATTTGATGGAGAAAAAAGTTGGAATGATGAATTATCATAAAAATCGGAAGAAAAATTTAATAAAGTTACTATAAAATTTGAACTAGTGAACTAGTTTTTGACCTCCATGACCTAGTTTCTCAAACTTGACTGAGATTTGATGGAGACAAAAGTTGTGACAATTTGTCATAAAGATTGGATGATAATGTGGCCAGTGTCAGCAAGATATTCTAAAATTTGACTTGGTAACCTAGTGTATGATCCAAATGACCCAGTTTAGAACTAGTCTGAGATTTGTTGGAGACAAAAGTTATGACCTTTTGTCAAAAAGATTTGAAGATAAATGTGGCCTCTAGAGTGTTAATAAAGTTATTATAACATTTGACCCAGTGACCTAATTTTTTACCTCCATGACCTAGTTTCAAATTTGAGATTTTATGGAGACAATTGTTCTAATTAATTTTCATGAAGATGGATGAAAACATTACAAGTATTCACAAGATTATTCTAACATTTGACCTAGTGATCTAGTTTTTGACCGCAATGACCCAGTTTTGAATTTGACAGAGATTTGATAGATACTCCCCGAAGTATAGCTAGGACACAGGAATGGTGCTATTATATTCTATATGTAGCAACAGGTAATTGCTGAGAAATAGTCAAACACAAATGGTCCTACATCATACTGTATAGAAGATAAAAGGGCCATAATTCTTTTAACAAGAGCTGTCGGAAGACAGCGCGCTCGACTATTCCACCGCTTATTTAAGTTACTGAGATAATGGACTCTAATGTAGCTGCATGCAAAACATTAACCACAATTTCTTAGTGGGTGATAATTTGCATTATATGCAGGATAGTGTTATTTAACATGATTATTTTCATAGGTGTGATGGTTAGATAGGGTTGTATAACCTTTCAATGGAATGCATCAAGTAGTTACTAAGATATGGACTCTTAATGTAGTTGCACACAAACCTTTAACCATAATTTCTAAGTAAATAAGGGAAACAATTTGCACCATATACAGGATATAGTTATCTTAATTGGTTGTGTTTATAGTTGTGCAATTGGGAAAGGTTGTATAAAGTTTCAATACAATTTTTCAAGTTGTTACTGAGATTACACTCTAAATGAAGTTGCAAAACTTTAACCAGAAATTTTAAGTCCAAAAAGGTCCATAACTTGCATAAAATGCTGGATAGAGTAATCATACTTGATTGTTTACATAGATGTGATGGTTGGTAAGGGCTGTATAAAGTTTCAATGCAATGCATCAAGTAGTTACTAAGAGATGGTCTCTTTATGTAGTTGCATGCAAAACTTTAACCAGAATTTATAAGTCCAAAAAGGCCATAACTTGCATAAAATGCAGGATAGAGTTAACATACTTGATAATCTACATAGGTGTAATAGTTGGGTAGGGTTGTATAAAGGTTCAACGCAATGCATCAAATATATACTGAGATATGGACTCTTAATTTAGTTGCATGCAAAACTTTAACCAGAATTTCTAAGTAAAAAAAGGGCCATAACTTGCATAAAATGCAGGATAGAGTTAACATACTTGATAATCTACATAGGTGTGATAGTTGGATAGGGTTGTATAAAGGTTCAATGCAATGCATCAAGTATATACTGAGACGTGGACTCTTAATTTAGTTGCACGCAAAACTTTAACCAGTATTTCTAAGTAAAAAAAGGGCCATAACTTGCATAAAATGCAGAATAGAGTTATCATACTTTATAATCTACACAGGTGTAATATTTGGGTAGGGTTTTTAGAAAGTTTCAATGCAATGCATCAAGTAAATACTGAGATATGGACTCTTAATTTAGTTGCACGCAAAACTTTAACCAGAATTTCTAAGTAAAAAAAAAAGTGCAATAACTTGCCTAAAATGCAGGATACAGTTATCTAACTTGTTAATCTACATAGGTGTGATAGTTGGGTAGGGTTGTATAAAGGTTCAACGCAATGAATCAAGTACATACTGAGATATGGACTCTTAATTTAGTTGCATGCAAAACTTTAACCAGAATTTCTAAGTAAAAAAAGGGCCATAACTTGCATAAAATGCAGGATAGAGTTAACATACTTGATAATCTACATATGTGTGATAGTTGGATAGGGTTGTATAAAGGTTCAATGCAATGCATCAAGTATATACTGAGACGTGGACTCTTAATTTAGTTGCACGCAAAACTTTAACCAGTATTTCTAAGTAAAAAAAGGGCCATAACTTGCATAAAATGCAGAATAGAGTTATCATACTTTATAATCTACACAGGTGTAATAGTTGGGTAGGGTTGTAGAAAGTTTCAATGCAATGCATCAAGTAAATACTGAGATATGGACTCTTAATTTAGTTGCACGCAAAACTTTAACCAGAATTTCTAAGTAAAAAAAAAGTGCAATAACTTGCCTAAAATGCAGGATACAGTTATCTAACTTGTTAATCTACATAGGTGTAATAGTTGGGTAGGGTTGTATAAAGGTTCAACGAAATGCATCAAGTATATACTGAGATATGGACTCTTAATTTAGTTGCATGCAAAACTTTAACCAGAATTTCTAAGTAAAAAAAGGGCCATAACTTGCATAAAATGCAGGATAGAGTTAACATACTTGATAATCTACATAGGTGTGATAGTTGGATAGGGTTGTATAAAGGTTCAATGCAATGCATCAAGTATATACTGAGATGTGGACTCTTAATTTAGTTGCACGCAAAACTTTAACCAGTATTTCTAAGTAAAAAAAGGGCCATAACTTGCATAAAATGCAGAATAGAGTTATCATACTTTATAATCTACACAGGTGTAATATTTGGGTAGGGTTGTAGAAAGTTTCAATGCAATGCATCAAGTAAATACTGAGATATGGACTCTTAATTTAGTTGCACGCAAAACTTTAACCAGAATTTCTAAGTAAAAACAAAGTGCCATAACTTGCATAAAATGCAGGATAGAGTTATCTAACTTGTTAATCTACATAGGTTTAATAGTTGGGTAGGGTTGTATAAAGGTTCAACGCAATGCATCAAGTATATACTGAGATATGGACTCTTAATTTAGTTGCATGCAAAACTTTAACCAGAATTTCTAAGTAAAAAAAGGGCCATAACTTGCATAAAATGCAGGATAGAGTTATCTTAGATGATAATCTACACAGGTGTGATAGTTGGGTAGGGTTGTAGAAAGTTTCAATGCAATGCATCAAGTTAATACTGAGATATGGACTCTTAATTTAGTTACACGCAAAACTTTAACCAGAATTTCTAAGTAAAAAAAGGGCCATAACTTGCATAAAATGCAGGATAGAGTTATCTAACTTAATAATCTACATAGGTGTGATAGTTGGGTAGTGCTGTATAAAGTTTCAATGCAATGCATCAATTAAATACTGAGATATGGACTCTTACTTTAGTTGCACGCAAAACCTTAACCAGAATTTCGAAGTAAAAAAGGGCCATAACTTGCATAAAATGCAGGATAGAGTTATCTAACTTGATAATCTACATAGGTGTGATAGTTGGGTAGTGCTGTATACAGTTTCAATGCAATGCATCAATTTAATACGGAGATATGGACTCTTACTTTAGTTGCACGCAAAACTTTAACCAGAATTTCTAAGTAAACAAGAGGGCCATGATGGCCCTGGAATCGCTCACCTGATTTATTTATTTTTCACTTTAGCCATATAAGCCCCGCCCCCTGGCAGCTATAGTTTCCGTCCGACCAATCAACTTGGCTTGAAGGAATCCGATAGAGGGCCACCCTAGGAACATTTCTACAATTTTTTTTGAAAATCAGCCAGACACTTTTGGAGGAGAAGATTTTTTAAGCTTTCACTATAGCCATATAATGCAAAATAGCCCTGCCCACTGGCGGCCATGTTTTTTTGACCAATCAACATGGCTTGAAGGAATCTGAAAGTGGGTCATCAAAAGAACATTTCTACAAAATTATTTGAAAATCGGCCGGACACTTTCGGAGAAGAAGATTTTTTAAGTTTTCACTATAGCCATATAAGGCAAAATAGCCCCGCCCCCCTGGCGGCCATGTTTTTCGACCAATCAACTTGGATTGAAGGAATCTGATAGAGGGTCATCCAAGGAACATTTCTACAAAATTATTTGAAAATCGGTCTGACAATTTCGGAGGAGAAGATTTTTTAAGTTTTCACTATAGCCATATAAGGCAAAATAGCCCTGCCCACTGGCGGCCATATTTTTCGACAAATCAACATGGCTTCAAGTAATCTGATAGTGGGTCACTTAAGGAACATTTCTACAAAATTATTTGAAAATCGGCCAGACACTTTCGGAGGAGAAGATTTTTTAAGTTTTCACTATAGCCATATAAGGCAAAATAGCCCCGCCCCCCTGGCGGCCATGTTTTTCGACCAATCAACATGGCTCGAAGGAATCTGATAGAGGGTCATCCAAGGAACATTTCCACAAAATTATTTGAAAATAGGCCTGACACTTTCGGAGGAGAAGATTTTTTAAGTTTTCACTATAGCCATATAAGGCAAAATAGCCCCGCCCCCCTGGCGGCCATGTTTTTCGACCAATCAACTTGGATTGAAGGAATCTGATAGAGGGTCATCCAAGGAACATTTCTACAAAATTATTTGAAAATCGGTCTGACAATTTCGGAGGAGAAGATTTTTTAAGTTTTCACTATAGCCATATAAGGCAAAATAGCCCTGCCCACTGGCGGCCATATTTTTCGACAAATCAACATGGCTTCAAGTAATCTGATAGTGGGTCACTTAAGGAACATTTCTACAAAATTATTTGAAAATCGGCCAGACACTTTCGGAGGAGAAGATTTTTTAAGTTTTCACTATAGCCATATAAGGCAAAATAGCCCCGCCCCCCTGGCGGCCATGTTTTTCGACCAATCAACATGGCTCGAAGGAATCTGATAGAGGGTCATCCAAGGAACATTTCCAGAAAATTATTTGAAAATAGGCCTGACACTTTCGGAGGAGAAGATTTTTTAAGTTTTCACTATAGCCATATAAGGCAAAATAGCCCCGCACCCCCTGGCGGCCATGTTTTTCGACCAATCAACATGGCTTGAAGGAATCTCATAGAGGGTCATCCAAGGAACATTTCTACAAAATATTTGAAAATCTGCCAACCAGTCTGGGAGAAGAAGAATTTTGAAGTTTTTTTCATTTCGTTGCCATGGAAACCAGAATTCTGCATGGATCCCAAAAATTTGAAGGAAATCTGGTGAGGTCATTGAGAGGATGCTTTCTGTGAAGTTTCATCCCAATTGACCCACTGGTTACTGAGGAGAAGAAGTTGACGCACGACGCACACCGCACGACGCACGACGGACGCCGGACAAAAGGCGATCACAATAACTCACCTTGAGCAAAGCTCAGGTGAGCTAAAAAGGGCCATAACTTGCATAAAATGCAGGATAGAGTTATCTAACTTGATAATCTACATTGGTGTGATAGTTTGGTAGGGTTGTAGAAAGTTTCAATGCAATACATGTAGTATTTAAGAACTTGCATGCAAAACCTTAACCAAAGTGTGACGTGGACTTCGAATAGTCAAGCTAAAAATCATTTAGCCGGAACATGGTGATGATATGCACATCTCCTCTTGTTAGTGAAGCTTCACATTAAATATCATTGAATTCTGACAGATGGCTGCTGAGAAATAGTCTGTACACAAATGGTCCTATATCATACTATATAGAAGTTCAAAGGGCAATAATTCTGTGATAAATCATTCAGCCAGAACATGGTGATAATTTGCAGAACTTAGCCTTGGTTAGGTGAAAATTATTCAGCTGGAACATGGTGATAATATGCACATCTTCTTTCGTTAATGCAACTTCCCATAAAGTTTCATTGAATTCAAGTTTATGGTTGCTGAGAAATAGCCTGGACAAGAATTACCTAGAACATATAATAGCACTTTGTGCACAGGTGAGCTAAACATTCTACCAAGTGTTGCTGAGCAATTGAGAATTGAAAAAGTGGCCACCGCAATGTCTGACTGCTATGTCTCACTCCATATTCACTGGTGAGACAAACAAAATCAATACTTACTCTGTTAACTTGTATTTTCATCAATTCTGCAGTAGGCTCTTTTGCTTTAAGACGGTTTCTGCAAAAAAACGAGAACTCTACTTCAACTATGTAAATAGGGAATTGTTCTCATACAAATTATACCATTGTAAGAATATATAAAAAGATGACTTTTGGAATCCAAAACTTCACAAAGTATTACCTTCAAGCAATTAGCTGCTTTAAGAATTTAATAAGAGACATTATATAGATATGACACTCTTTTGATACAACAATTTTTCAACAAAAAAACATGACTTGAAAGGAATCTGAAAACAAGAGGGTCATGATGGCCCCTGGTTGTCATGTCTTTTGATGAATCAATATGGCATGTACAAATCAGGAAGAGGGTCACCCAAACATGTCTACACAATTATTTGAAAATCAGTCGGATACTTTCTGAAAAAAAATATTCAACATGGCTTGAAGAAATTTGATAGAGGGTCACCCAAGGAACATTTGAACAATATCATTTGAAAATCAGCTAATTAGTTTTAGAGGAGAAGATTTTTTAAGATATTTCTTTCTGTTGCCATGGAAACCAGAATTTTGCATTGATCCTAAAAACAAGAGGGCCATGAGTGCCTAGATTGCTAACCTGAGAATGTGCTATTTAAGACTAAATAAGAGAAGCCATGCTTTTAACAGATCATATCATCATAATACTTTCAACAATCTTAGCAATCCTTAGTTCCCAAGGAACATTTGAGAAAATATGAGGTCGCTAGAATGTTTTTTAGAAGAGTTTTCTCAATATTGACCTAGTGACCTATTTTTTGACCAGACATAACATTCTGACAAAATTTGAAGGTGCTGAAGCGAAAAAAGCGGCCTCCAGATTGTAAACAAGATTGTCCTTCAATTTGGCCTAGTGACCTATTTTCTGACCCAATAGGACCATAATTATTAGAACATGACCTTGATATCATTCAGACAAACATTCTGATGAATTTCAATATGCTCAAGTTAAAAATGCAGCCTCCAGAGTTTTAACAAGATTTCCATTCAATTTGGTCTAGTGACGTAGTTTTTGACCCAATATGACCCATATGCGACATTAACATACCTGATTAACATTCTGATAAAATTTCAAACTGCTGAAGCAAAGATTGCAGCCTCTAGAGTGTTAACAAGATTTTCCTTTAATTCAATCAAGTAAACTACTTTTTGACCCGACATGACCATTGTTTGAACTTGACCTACCTATCATCAAGACAAGCATTCTGATAAAGTTAAAAATGTGGCCTTCAGAGTGTTAACAAGAATTCCCTTCAATTTGGCCTAGTGACCTAGTTTCTGACCCAATATGACCCATATTTGAACACATATTATCAAGACAAACAGTCCCTCAATTTAACCCGACATGACCCAAACTTAACCTAGATATCATTAAGACAAACATTCTGACAAAATTTCAAACTTCTGAAGCAAAGATTGCTGCCTCTAGAGTGTTAACATGATTTTCCTTCAATTCAACCAATAAAACTACTTTTTGACCCGACATGACCAATATTCAAGCTTGACCTACATATCATCAAGACAAACATTCTGATACATTTTCAACATGCTCAAGTTAAAAATGCAGCCTCCAAAGTGTTAACAATATTTCCATTCAATTTGGCCTAGTGACCTACTTTTTGACCCGACATGACCCATATTCGAACTTGACCTACACATCATCAAGACAAACTTCAGAGTGTTAACAAGAATTCCCTTCAATTTGACCTAGTGACCTAGTTTTCGACCTCATATGGCCCAGTTTTGAACTTGTTTAAGATGTGATGGAGAGGAATGTTCTGATAAACTTTCATGAAGATTAGATGCAAAATGTAGCCTGAAGTGTTAATAAGGTAAAAGTTGACGATGGATGAACAACGGACAAAAGGCGATCACAAAAACTCACCGTGAGCTAAAAGCAAGAAATTGCTCATTATCAGAATTTTCTCGTTTTGTCACAATATTTTTAAAAACTCTTTTGCTGCAGAGGCATCTGCATGAGGGAAAGGTATAAGTTTCTACTAGTGACCTGGTTTTTTCTCAATATGACCTAAATTTCAACTTAGCCTAGAAATCATCAAGACATTCTCACAATATTTCAACATGCACAAGGTAAAAAAATCAGCTTCAAGTGTATTCACTAGATTTTAAGTTAATTTTGACCTAGTGACCTAGTTTTTGACCTGACATGACCCATTTTCGAAGTGACATAGATATCATACTGACAAAGTTTCAAAATGAGCAAGTCAAAAATGCTGTCCCTAGTGGGTAAACAAGATTTTTCTCAAATTTGGCCTGGTGAACTAATTTTTGACAGTACAGGACCCATTTTCGAATAAAGCCTTTAAATTAGCAAGAAAAACATTCTGGAAAAGTATCAATATGCTCAAGTTAAAAAAAAGCGGCTTTCAGAATGTAAACAAGCCCTTCCCTCATATAGACGCTTTCTGACGCCTCTGCAGCAGACAGCTTTTTGAAAACATAGTGACAAAAGAAGAAATTGCACAAAACGTGCAATTTCTCCTTTTGCCACAATGTTTCCCACTTTTTGTCATAGGTTATCCATTCAATTATGGAGATTTTCTATGTTTTGACAAAATATGTTCAAAGTCGTCTGCTGCAGGATTGTCGTATGAGGGAAAGGGTTAAATAAGGCCTAGTGACCCAATGTTTTACCCAACATGACCTATTGGCAAAGAGGGTAGTCCAGGTTTCTGTACTAGGAATGCGATTTTTTATTTTGACTGTTCGCATCCTACAAAGTTACAATGCAATATGTAACGGCGATATATTGAGACTAGCAAAGAGGGTTACCAAGATTTTTCTCAAATTTTGACCATGTCACTTAGTTTTTGACCCAACATGACCCAATTTAAAGCTTGGCCAAGATTTAATGGAGATGTATGTTCATGAAGATTGGATGCAAAATGTTGCTTGTAGACTGTTCACAAGGCAATTGTTGACGACAGATGACAGTCAAAAGGCATTTTGTGCTAAAAACAGAAAATCAAGAAAGATTGGTTCAATCAACATACCTTAAAATATGTGCATACTTCAAACTATCCCCGTAAGGGAAGATACATTTTCTTGTGAATTCATCTTTGACGTCCTGCAGTATAAAGGGTTCAAAAATAATGAGAGCGCTGTACTCTATGTAAACTAACCTTAGATCAAATTGCTTTTTTTTTTTTTTGTTTGTTTGTTTGGAGTTTAACGCCGCTTTCAACAGCTTTGGTCATATCACGGCGGTCAGTGCACCTACCCATGTTTTCCTGGCTTTCTCACACCAGTACTTACACAACATTCTTTCGAAGCCACTGACTACTTTCTCACATAGATCAGAGGTGAGAGGCAATGGAAAACATCGCCCGAAAGAATGTCGCCGCAACCGGGTATCGAACCCGTGACCTCAAATTGCACATCAACACTATGTGATATAAATGTACACTTTATGTCAAATGCTTCTTTGACTTTCAAGTGAACAAAACAGATCCAGATCTGACTGCATATATTGCTAAATATGCTTCTATAGACTATTCAATAACAGAAGTGTCAGAAGAAAACAGGGTTTATATATCGAGGTCTTGGCGTGAAACGGTTGTAACTCAAATTGGTATTTTTGTAAAAAGGTTAATCACCTCGCCATAAAGTCTTTATAAGCGTTAAATCATGTTTCCTGGTAAACAATGGAAATTTAGGTGCCATTGCTTGTTCTGAGCAATGGCACCTAAATTTGCATTGTTTACAAAGGGGTCAAAATTACCCTTAAACCGCGGTTTTCAAAATAGGGTTTTAGTTACAACCGTTTCACGCCAAGCCCTCGATATATATATATATATATATACACTTTTTTTTCTCATATGTTCAATTTCATCAAATTTTTAATTATATCATCACTTTTCAAAAACCTGTAATTTTTCCTATTTTACTAACAAAATGTATTGGCATTAGGCCTAACAAGAGCTGTCCGTGGCACAACGCATTCGACTAAAAATAAAGCGTCATTATTTGCATTGTATGCAAGATAGAGTTATCTAACTTGATTATTTATATATGTGTGATGGTTGAGAAGGGCCTTGTATAAAGTTTTGTTGCAATGCATCATGTAGTTACAGAGATATGGTCTCTTAATGTAGTTGCACGCAAAACTACAACCAGAATTTCTAAGTAAAAAAGGGGCTTAATTCACATAAGTGCTTTATTCGCTTTTTGAAAAATATGAAGGTAAATTTAGTGATGCTCAACTTTTAGCTAGGTGTATATTATACACTCTTAAATGGGTTACAGAGAATAAACAGTGGCTAGCATTCTGATACAGTCATTTTAATTAATTAGTTTCACTGTTTAGTTTCATTTCAGCCACATTGAAGAATGAATTTCATAAATTCTGTAGAAAACTACTACTTAAGAAAATAGGAATTTCCCAAGGTCAAGTGGATAGCATTGGGGATTTTCAAACTGGGTGTCCCACGTTGAATCCCCAGTTGCAGCAGTCAAGGTGTAGTGCCGTTGGGAGTCGGGTAAGGCACATTTCCTAGCAGTGAAAGTATTCAATGTGTGACATAGTAAAAATACATTGAGGGAAAAACAAAAATGGTTTATTAGGAACCTTTATTCCTAAATTATTAAATAATACACTGGAACGCGGATAATTCGCTAAAGGGATATGCAGTAGAACGCGATGGTGACTTGGATCCCGTTGCAATCTTGAAAAAAGAGCCTATTTTCCTATTTAATTTAAAATTTAACCCCTCTAAAAATACAACTTCGAAAAAAAAAAAAAAAAAAAAATCCAATGGTAGTTGTTGCAAAACTGGAAATTAATATATTATAGATGAATAATGCAAAAACCTGATTTTATAAATAAACAAGGGGGCCATGATGGCCCTGGAATCGCTCACCTGATTTTTTTTTTTCACTTTAGCTATATAAGCCCCGCCATCTGGCAAACATAGTTTCCGACCAATCGACTTGGCTTGAAGGAATCTGATAGAGGGTCACCCTAGGAACATTTCTACAAAATTATTTGAAAATCGGCCTGACACTTTTGGAGGAGAAGATTTTTTAAGTTTTCACTATAGCCATAAAAGACAAAATAGCCCCGACCCCTTGTGGCCATGTTTTTTGACCAATCAACATGGCTTGAAGGAATCTGATAGAGGGTCATCCAAGGAACATTTCTACAAAATTATTTGAAAATCGGCCTGACACTTTTGGAGAAGAAGATTTTTTAAGTTTGCACTATAGCTATATAAGGCAAAATAGCCCCGCCCCCCCCTGGCGGCCATAATTATTGACCAATCAACATGGCTTAAAGGAATCTGATAGAGGGTCATCCAAGGAACATTTCTACAAAATTATTTGAAAATCAGCCTGACACTTTTGGAGGAGAAGATTTTTTAAGTTTTCACTATAGCCGTATAAGGCAAAAAAGCCCCGCCCCCCTGGCGGCCATGTTTTTCGACCAATCAACATGGTTTCAAGGAATCTGATAGAGAGTCACCCAAGGAACATTTCTACAAAATAAGTTCAAAATCTGCCAACCAATTTGGGAGGAGAAGAATTTTGAAGTTTTTTTCGTTTCGTTGCCATGGAAACCAGAATTCTGCATGGATCCCAATAATTTGAAGGAATTCTGGTGAGGTGATTGAGAGGATGCTTTCTGTGAAGTTTCATCCCAATTGACCCACTGGTTACTGAGGAGAGTATGTTGAAGATTTTTTAAGTTTTCACTATAACCATAAAAGGCAAAATAGCCCCGCCCCCTGGCGGCCATGTTTTTCAACCAATCAACATGACTTGAAGGAATCTGATAGAGGGTCACCCAAGGAACATTTCTACAAAATTATTTGAAAATCGGCCTGACACTTTTGGAGAAGATTTTTTAAGTTTGCACTATAGCCATATAAGGCAAAATAGCCCCCCCCCCCCCTGGCGGCCATGTTTTTCGACCAATCAACATGGCTTGAAGGAATCTGATAGAGGGTCACCCAAGGATCATTTCTACAAAATAATTTGAAAATCGGCCTGACACTTTCGGAGGAGAAGATTTTTTAAGAATTTTGAAGTTTTTTTCATTTCGTTGCCATGGAAACCGTTGACGACGGACGACGGACAACGGACGCCGGACATAGGGCGATCACAATAACTCACCCTGAGCACTTCGTGCACAGGTGAGCTAAAAAAATCCAAAGAGAAAATAACAACTAAATACACGTTGGCCAAATTCAAGTAATATTATTGCTCCTAAATAATTTTCTTATCCTATAATAATATAAAAGTGCGAAAGTCGAACAAAGGGTTTTCTGGGTGTTATTCTAGTCCAGGCAGTAAACATCAAGGTGAATTACGTCACTATTAATGGGATGAGATTGAGCCGCGACAAATGAAAAATACCTATTTAAATTGCTATGCTTCAATGATTTACGGAAAATAAAGGTCACTTAATTGATTTCACCCTTACCCATTTGCACAAGCATTTTGACGCATCTGCAGCAGTCTTTTTTGATAGTGTTGTGACAAAAGGAGAAATTACTACATTTGTTTGAAATTGGATAAATTAACTTTGAATTGTAAAGGATTTTAGAGGGTAAGAACATACATATTTTATTTTTGCTTTGTTCAACAACTTTGAATTTAGAAAAAAATGTGAGGATGCATCGCTGATTATGCTAATAATAAGCAATTTTTCTTTTTCTCACAATGTTTTCAAACACTGTCTGCTAAATCTGCATTTAAAGCTATAAATACGTGTTTATGAGAATTATTTTTCTTTTAAGTCATAAAAATGTAAGGAAAGGAGACATTGTTCGATTATCCATTTGAAAGCAGCAGACAACATTCAAAACAAGCGCACATTACAAATGGGTTTGTTTTTTACAACCCTCTATATTAGCCAAATTCGAAATCAAATCAAGTGAGGATTATATTCGAAGTACAGCAACAGTATATTCACATATAGACACCATATTCTAGCCTGGTAAAATATATTAGCTTTTGAGACATTTTTCATCGACATTGCATGCAGTTAAAATAAGGAGTATCCGGTTTTGGCATGCCGAGGCATATTACATTGTGATTGCTTTAATTTCTAATGGTAACTCGCGATCGGATTCCAACGAGATGCTAGATCCTGGATCCCTAATATCGCGTTATACTAGAACTCCAGTGTATAACAGTGTTTCGAGAACATTTTCCCAGTACTTTTAGAAAAACAGAAAATGCTTATAATGAGCCGTTATTTCCTTGTATTTGAGTAATTTCACAGTGTTTCAAAGTCATATTTCCAGGACTACTAGTAAAACAGAAATTGCTAATTATGAACTGTTTTTTCCTGGTAGTATAGTAATTTCACTGTGCTTCAAGGGAAAATTCCCAGTAAAACTAGTAAAACAGATATTGCTAATTATGAGCCGTTATTTCCTTTTTTTTTAGTAATTTCACTGTGATTCAAGGGAAAATTCCCAGTACAACTAATAAAACAGATATTTCTAATTATGAGCCGTTATTTCCTGGTATTTTAGTAATTTCACTGTGCTTCAAAGGAAAATTCCGAGTGCTACTAGTAAAACAGAATTCCTCATTATAATGAGCCATTATTTCCTGGTATTTTAGTAATTTCACTATGTTTTAAGGGCTAATAATCAGTACAATTGCTCATTATAAGTTGTTATTTCCTGGTATTTTAGTAATTTCAGTGTTTTAAGGAAAAATTCCAAGTACTACTAGTAAAACAGAAATTGCTCATTATGAGCCATTATTTCCTGGTATTTTAGTAATATCACTGTGCTTCAAGGGAAAATTAACAGTACTACTTGTAAAACAGAAATTGCTAGTTATGAGCTGTTATTTCCTGGTATTTTAGTAACTTCACTGTGTTTCATTTCACTGTGTTTTAACTTTTAAGGGAAAAGTCCCAGTGCTACTAGTAAAACAGAAATTGCTAATTATAAGCCATTATTTCCTAGTATTTTAGTAATTTCACTGTGCTTCAAGGAAAAATTCCAGGTCCTACTAGTAAAACAGTAATTGCTAATTATGAGCTGTTATTTCCTGGTATTTTAGTAATTTCCCTGTGATTCAAGGAAAAATTCCCAGTACAACTAGTAAAACAGATATTTCTAATTATGAGCCGTTATTTCCTGGTATTTTAGTAATTTCACTGTGCGCTTCAAAGGAAAATTCGGAGTGCTACTAGTAAAACAGAAATTGCTAATTAAGAGCTGTTGTTTCCAGGTATTTTAGTAATTTCACTGTGTTTCAAGAGAAAATTCCCAGTACTATTAGTAAGATACAAATTGCTAATTAAGAGCTGTTATTTCCTGGTATTTCAGTAATTTCACTGTGTTTCAAGGGAAAATTCCCAGTACTTCTAGTAAAACAGAAAATGCTTATTATGTGTGTTATTTCCTGGTATTAAAGTAATTTAACTGTCCTTCAAGGGAAAATTCCAAGCACTACTTGTAAACAGAAATTACTAATTATGAGCTGTTATCTCCTGGTATTTTAGTAACTTAACTGTGTTTCATTTCACTGTATTTTAACTTTTAAGGGAAAAATCTGTGCTACTAGTAAAACAGAAATTGCTAATTATGAGCCATTATTTCATAGTAATTATGTGTGTTATTTCCTGGTATTAAAGTAATTTAACTGTCCTTCAAGGGAAAATTCCAAGTACTAATTGTAAACAGAAATGACTAATTATGAGCTGTTATTTCCTGGTATTTTAGTAACTTAACTGAGTTTCAAGACAAAATTCCCAGTACTACTAGTAAAACAGAAATTACTAATTATGAGCTGTTATTTCCTGGTATTTTAGTAACTTAACTGTGTTTCAAGGGAAAATTCCAAGTACTACTAGTAAACAGAAATTGCTAATTATGAGCCATTATTTCCTGGTTTTTAAGTAATTTCACTGTGCTTCAAGGGAAAATTCCTGGTCCTACTAGTAAAACAGAAATTGCTAATTATGAGCTGTTATTTCCTGGTATTTTAGTAACTTCACTGAGTTTCAAGACAAAATTCCCAGTACTACTAGTAAAACAGAAATTGCTAAATATGAGCAACTATTTCCTGGTATTTTAGTAATTTCACTGTGTTTTAAGGCCTAATAACGAGTACTATTGCTCAGTATTATACCTTATTCCTTGGAATTTAAGTAATGTCATCATTTTCAAGGGCAAATTCCTGGTACTACTAATAAAACAGAAATTGCTCATTATTAGCTGATTTTTCCTTGCATTTTAGTAATATTACTGTGTTTGAAGGGAAAATCCCTGTCTAACAATTAAGTGCATACTGCCATGGATATAACAATTTAATGCTCTCCCTATACACACAATCACTAAGGAGGGAAGTTTCAATTGCTATTTTACAATTAATTTGTACAAGTAAAACAAAACAGCACAGGTTTGCCACATCTAAAACTTGTTCATATTAAAAGTAATTAACTAGAAAACTGAGATCTTAACCTTTAACCTAGATCAGTGAATTGTGTACTCTTCAACTGTGACCACCATCTGTGAATCTTGTACTCAACCAAGTTCCCTTGAAACTGAACCACTGTAAGAAGTATCATTTGATACCCCTACATACAAAAGTGTTAACCCTTTCCCTCATATAGACGCTTTCTGACGCCTCTTTTGAAAACATAGTGACAAAAGAAGAAATTGCACAAAACGTGCAATTTCTCCTTTTGCCACAATGTTTTCCACTTTTAGTCATAGGTTATCCATTCAATTATGGAGATTTTCTATTTTTTGACAAAATACGTTCAAAGTCGTCTGCTGCAGAATTGCTGTATCAGGGAAAGGGTTAAGAGTGATGAACCCATTCCATATAAACATGTTATAGCAAATGTGACCTTGACCTTTTGAGGCAAGTCATTGAAATTTGAACTTGTCCAAGCTTCCTTGACACTGAACCTTTGTATGAAGTAATTAACAATTCAACCCACAAACAAAAGTGCTAGAACTATGATGTTATTAGAACTCCATCACGTAAGAAATGCTAATTTGAATTTATATCTGTCAACATTTCTAATATAATGAGCATTTTCTCTTTTTGACACCATCTTTTCAACACTTTCCAAAAATTACGTTTTCAATGATAGGGATTTTACTACATGTATATGTTTTCAAAATTAACTGCTGCAGATTACATGTTTGTGATAAAGGGTTAAGGGATATGGTTTACCTGAACATGTGACCAGTCTATGGGTCTGTATTTTGTGCTACCCAATATTGTCTTGTTGTACGTCTCATATTGTATCTGTAGAATATAATAGGGTCACAACGAGGGCTTGGCGTGAAACGGTTGTAACTAAAATCGGTATTTTTTTACCAAGTTTAATCACCAGGCAATAAAGTTTTTATAAGCGTTAAATTAATTTTCTTGGTAAACAATGGAAATTTAGGTGCCATTGCTCGTTCTGAGCAATGGCATCTAAATTTGCATTGTTTACAAAGGGGTAAAAATTGCCCCTAAACCAGGGTTTTCAAAATAGGTTTTTAGTTACAACTGTTTCACACCAAGCCCTCGACAAGTACTATTGGTCTGGAGAGAATTTTTAGCTGTAAAATATCACAACTCCAGAGATGATTTAATCAAATACAGCCTTCAAGAATGGCATGCAGTTCAACAAGTTCTATAGACCCTTTTATGATAAAATCAAAACAAGGGCATAAGGCCCTGTGTCATGCACCAGGTCAAATGTAATAATCCATTGAGGCTGTTTATTTGGCCATTGGTTTAAATCTCTCAGAAGAAACCAAACAAGAGGCCCAAGAGGGCCAGTATCGCTCCAATGTCATTAGGCAAACATTATATCACTATTGCCATATAATGCAAAACAGCCCCCCGTCCACCTAGCAACCATGTTTTTAGACCAATCAACATGGTTTAAAAGAATCTGGCACCCAAGGAACATTTCTACAAAATTATTTGATCTTACCTGATCTTAGTACTTCAGACAGCCATATAGCCTTGTATCATGCACCAGATCTTAGTACTTCAGACAGCCATACAGCCCTGTATCATGCATCTGATCTTAGTACTTTAGACAGCCAGATAATCCTGTATCATGCACCTGATCTTAGTACTTCAGACAGCCATATAGCCTTGTATCATGCACCAGATCTTAGTACTTCAGACAGCCATACAGCCCTGTATCATGCATCTGATCTTAGTACTTCAGACAGCCAGATAATCCTGTATCATGCACCTGATCTTAGTACTTCAGACATCCATTTAGCCCTGTATCATGCACCTGATCTTAGTACTTCAGACATCCATATAGCCCTGTATCAAGCACCTAATCTTAGTACTTCAGACAGCCATATAGCCCTGTATCATGCACCTGATCTAAGTACTTCAAACAGCCATATTGCCCTGTATCATGCACCTGATCGTAGTACTTCAGACAGCCATTATAGCCCTGTATCATGCACCCGATCGTAGTACTTCAGACAGCCATATAGCCCTGTATCTTGCACCAGATCGTAGTACTTCAGACATCCATATAGCCCTGTATCATGCACCTGATCTTAGTACTTCAGACATCCATATAGCCCTGTATCAAGCACCTAATCTTAGTACTTCAGACAGCCATATAGCCCTGTATCATGCACCTGATC
>JASEVX010000023.1:2209618-2255196 GCA_031761405.1 Serripes groenlandicus | reverse complement strand
CTTTGACCATGACCTTTGAGGTACAAGCCACCTTATCATGGTGAACATGTGTGCCCAGCAACTAGAGAATCCTATGATGCATGGTTGAGATGCGGACCGGACAAGGTAGTCCTATCAAACAGTACTCATTTTGACCTTTGACCTCTGAGTATGACCTTGACCTTTGAGGTACAAGCCACCTCATCATGGTGACCATGTGTGTCCAGTTACTTGAGAATCCTAAGATACATGGTTGAGATGCAGGCTGGACAAAGTAGTCCTATCAAACAGTACTCTTTTGACATTTGACCTTTTGACCTCTGAGTGTGACCTTCACCTTTGAGGTACAAGCCACCTCATCACAGTGAACATGTGTGTCCAGTAGCTTGATAATCCTAAGATGCATGGTTGAGATGCGGGCCGGACAAGGTAGTCCTATCAAACAGTACTCATTTTGACATTTGACCTTTAAGTGTGACCTTGACCTTTAAGGTACAGGCCTGGGTCTTGTGCGTGACACGCCACCTCATCATGGTGAACATTTGTGCCAAGTTTCTTTGAAATCCTATAATGCATGGTTGAAATTTGAGCCAGACAAGGTAGTCCTTTCAAATAGTACTCATTTCAACCTTTGACATGTAAGTGTGACCTTGACATTTGAGGTACAGGCATGGGTCTTGTGCTTGACACGCCGCCTCATCATGGTGAACGTTTGTGACAAGTTTCTTATAAATCCTATGATGCATGGTTGAAATGCAGGCCAGACAAGGTACAGTTCAATCAAATAGTACTCATTTTGACCTTTGACCTTTTAGTGTGACCTTGACATTTGAGGTACAGGCCTGGGTGTTGTGTGCAACACGCCGCCTCATCATGATGAACGTTTGTGCCAAGTTTCATTCAAATCCTATGATGCATTGTTAAGATGCGGGCCGGACAAGGTTAGGTGGGACTGACAGACAGACAGACTTAAAAGGGCCATAACTCCGTAAAATCACATGCAATTGTGAAATCTTTAGGGCATGCACATCTCCTCTTGGTATAGAAGCTTCATGTAAAATTATATTGAATTACACCCAGTGGTTTGTAAGAAATAGGTCGGACAAAATATGGCTTCCGACTGACCGACCAACACAGTGACTCCTATATACCCCCCCAAAACTTTTTTTTGGGGGGGTATAATAACTAGGCAAAAACATGAAAAATCTCTATAAATGAAGGTATAAATTCTTAAAAACGTTTTCAACAGTTGTTTGAGGACAGCTTGTTGACTTTTTTGTGCTTGCCAATAAAACTTAACCAAAATTCTAAAACAAGAGCACCGCATACGGCACAGACGCTTGACTGATAGAAAACAGAACAAGAGGCCAAAGAAGGCCAGTATCGCTCCACGGCCATAAGGCAAAAATCAAATTTCCAATCAGCCCTGCCCCCTGGTGGCCATGTTTTTCGACCAACCACCATGGCTTAAAGAAATCTGATAGAGGGTCACCCAATGAACATTTCTACAAAATTATTTGAAAATCGGCTGAACACTTTCGGAGAAGAAGATTTTTTAAGTTTTAACTATAGCTATATAAGGAAAAATAGCCCCGCCCCCTGGCGGCCATGTTTTTCAATCAATCAACATTTCTTGAAGGATTCTAATAAAGGGTCACCCAAGGAACATTTCTTCAAAATTATTTGAAAATCGGCCTGACACTTTTGGAAGAGAAGATTTTTTAAGTTTTCTCTTTAGCCATATAAGGCAAAATAGCCCCGCCCTCTGGTGGCCAGGTTTTTTTACCAATCTTTCATGGCTTGAAGGAATCTGATAGAGGGTCACCCAAGGAACATTTCTACAAAAAGATTTGAAAATCTGCTCAACACTTTTGGAGAAGAAGATAATTTAAGTTTTCACTATGGTCATATAAGGCAAAATACCCCCGCGACAAATCAACATGGCTTGATGAAATCTGATAGAGGGTCACCCAATGAACATTTCTACAAAATTATTTGATAATCGGCTGAACACTTTCAGAGAAGAAGATTTTTTAAGTTTTCACTATAGCTATATAAGGCAAAATAGCCCCGCCCCCTGGTGGCCATGTTTTTCAACCAATCAACATTTCTTGAAGGAATCTAATAAAGGGTCAACCAAGGAACATTTCTACAAAATTATTTGAAAATTGGCCAGACACTTTCGGAGAAGAAGACTTTAAGTTTTCACTATTTTTTTCTTTTGGTTGCCATGGAAACTAGAATTATGGATGGATAAAAAAAAATTGAAGGAATTTAAGAGAGGACATTGAGAGGATGCCTATGAAGTTTCAACCAAATTGGCCAAGTGGTTAGGGAGAAGAAGTTGTTTAAAGGAAAAAGTTAACACACGCACGCCGGACAATTCGCCATGACATAAGCTCGACTGGCTTTCAGCCAGTGGAGCTAAAAAACAAGAGGGCCATGATGGGCCTGGATTGCTCACCTGATTTTTTAATTTTTTTTAACTTTAGCTATATAAGCCCCGCTCCCTTGCGGCCATAGTTTCCGACCAATCAACTTGGCTCGAAAGAATCTGATAGAGGGTCATCCTAGGAACATTTCTACAAAATTATTTGAAAATCGGCCTGACACTTTTTGAGGAGAAGATTTTTTAAGTTTTCACTATGGCCATATAAGGCATAATAGCCCTGCCCACTGGTGGCCATGTTTTTTTACCAATCAACATGGCTTGAAGGAATCTGATAGTGGGTCACTAAAGGAACATTTCTACAAAAATTATTTGAAACAAGAGGGCCATGATGGCCCTGAAACGCTCACCTGATTTGTTTTTAACTTTATCTATATAAGCCTCGCCCCTCTGGCAGCCATAGTTTCTAAACAATCAACTTGGCTTGAAGGAATCTGATGGAGGCCGGGTCACCCTAGCAACATTTTTACAAAATTATTTGAAAAACGGCCAGACACTTTCGGAGGAGAAGATTTTTTAAGTTTTCATTATATCCATATAAGGAAAATAGCCCCGCCCCCCCCCTGGTGGCCATGTTTATCGACCAATCAACATGGCTTGAAGGAATCTGATAGAGGGTCATCCAAGGAACATTTCTACAAAATTATTTGAAAATCTGCCAACCAGTATGGCAGAGGAAGAATTTTGAAGTTTTTTTCATTTTGTTGCAATGGAAACCAGATTTCTGCATGGATCCCAAAAATTTGAAGTATCTGATGAGGTCATTGAGAGGATGCTTTCTGTGAAGTTTCATCCCAATTGACCAACTGGTTACTGAGGAGAAGAAGTTGACGCACGACGGATGCGGACAAAAGGCGATCACAATAACTCACCTTGAGCAAAGCTCAGGTGAGCTATAAAAAAAAGCTGAGCTAAACAAATAACATTAACCGGCCGACCACGCCATCGTAGATGCCCCGATGACGACGACCACGCCAGGGTCATGACAATAGCTCTCGTTTTTTCAAAAGTTGAGCTGAAAAGGGCAATATTTCATACAAAAGCCTTAACAGAGTTATGTTCTCTTGTCTGTTGATGGAGGTAATGATGGTGAAAAAGTGTTGTAAGTTTCAAAGCAATATCTGTAGCGGTTTTGAAATAAAGTAAATTGGTACAAAAAACTTAACCAAAATTCTAAGTGAACAAGAGGGCCGTGAGGCCCTGGAATCGCTTATCTGAGAATGGGCTATTTAAGACTTAACTCTTTCAGCGTTAATGGCAATATCATCAAGACAAACTTTCTCACAAAAAGTCAAAAATGCGATCTAGTGGTGTTAACTAGATTGTTCTACAATTTGACCTGACCTGAGCCATATTCGAACTTTCTGACAAAGTTTCAACATGCTCAAGCCAAAAATGTGGCTTCCAGAGTGTTAACAAGATTTTTCTTAAAGGGACTGAACACAATAATGGTCCAAAATCTTTATATTTTATACTTATTCTAATTAATCCAAAATACGTCGATATATATGTAACGGAATGTTGTAGAAGGTTGTACAAGTCTTGTTTTTCATTATTTCATAGGAAATAAGCAGTTAAAAAAACATCCGCTCCGTGTTTTCCCGTTTAAAAATACCGTGGAATTTCCTCTTGCTCATTTGAATTTGTGGATTCAATTCGGCATTCTCTAACACTATCGACTCATTACATTAATGTATGCATGAGTGTAAGGAACAACAACTCTGGGAAGGAGATTGTCAATTCGGTTGTAGTGATCCCGTGATAAATATACAGCGATATTTTTATATTTACTGGGTTACTAACCCAGTAGATTTTACAATGCAAAATAACGAAAAATCTAATTTATATTAATAGTGTGCATATATTGTAGTACATCAGTCAGCAAATCCCAATGCCTTACATACAAAAACATCAAGGTAATAGCAATTTTTAACAATTTTCTTTTTTTTCGCTTTTTTCTCATATGGGATTCAGTCCCTTTAAATTTGGCCTAGTGATCTAGTTTTTGACCGGACATGACCCATATTCGAACTTGGCCTAGATATCATCAAGACAAACTTTCTGACAAAGTTTCAACATGCTCAAGTTTAAAATGTGGCTTCCAGAGTGTTAACAAGATTTTCCTTCAATTTGGCCTAGTGACCTAGTTTTTGACCCGACATGACCTACATTCGAACTTGGCTTAAATACCACTAAGACAAACATTTCTGACAAAGTTTCAACATGCTCAAGCCAGAAATGCGGCTTCCAGAGTGTTAACAAGATTTTCCTTAAATTTGGCCTAGTGACCTAGTTTTTGACCGGACATGACCCATATTCAAACTTGGCCTAGATATCATCAAGACAAACTTTCTGACGAAGTTTCAACATGCTCGAGTTTAAAATGTGGCTTCCAGAGTGTTAACAAGATTTTCCTTCAATTTGGCCTAGTGATCTATTTTTTTTCGACCCAACATGACTTATATTCAAACTTGGCCTAGATATCACTAAGACAAATATTCTGACGAAGTTTCAACATGCTCAAGCCAAAAATGCGGCTTCCAGAGTGTTAACAAGATTTTCATTAAATTTGGCCTAGTGACCTAGTTTTTGACCCGACATGACCCAGTTTCAAACTTGGCCTAGATTTGTTCGAGATATATGTTCTGCTTAACTTTCATGAAGATTGCATGCAAAATTTTGCCTCTAGAGTGTTAACAAGCAAATGTTGACGAAGGGCGACGAATGACGGACAAAAGGCGATCACAAAACCTCACCTTGAGCACTTTGTGCTCTGGTGAGCTAAAAAAGGGCCAAATTCTTACAAAAACCTCGACAGAGTTATGTACTCTTGTCTGCTGATGGAGGTTATGATGGTGAATAAGTGTTGTAATTTTCCAAAGCAATATCTGTTATGGTTTTGACAAACAAGAGGGCCATGATGGCCCTATATCGCTCACCTGATTTATAAGAACTTCAATAATTTTCAAATTGTTTACTCTATACGTATAAAGAAAAGAAGGGGGCCATATTTTTCAACAGATTAGAATAAATTGAACAAATTTGGCAGAGGGTCACACAAGGCCAGTTGATTTAGTACAAGAAGATTTTTTTTAAGTTTCCACTATATATCATATAAGGAAAACAAGCCCCGCCCCCTGGCAGCCATGTTTTTCATCAGATCAGAATAATTTCAACAATCTTGGTAGAGGATCACCCAAAGAACATTTGGGCTAAATTATTTTTTAATCGGGCAGGCACTTTTGGACAAGATGATTTTTAAATTTTTTCAATGCACATATTATAAGGAAAACAAGCTTTTTAAAGTTTTAACTATGAACATATAAGGAAAACAAGCTTCGCCCCCCGGCGGCCATGTTTTTTCAACGGATCAGAAATATTTGAACAATCTTGGTAGAGGTTGTCCCAAGGATCATTTGTGCAAAATCATTTTCAAATCGGGCCAGTACTTTTGGATTTTTAAAGTTTTAACAATGCACATATAAGGAAAATAAGCTCCGCCCCCCCCTGGCGGCCATGTTTTGCAACGGATCAGAAATATTTGAACAATCTTGGTAAAGGGTGCCCCAAGGAACATTTGTGCAAAATAATTTTCAAATCGGGCCAGTACTTTTGGACAAGAAGATTATTAAAGTTTTAACAATGCACATATAAGGAAAACAAGCTCCGCTCCCTGGTGGCCATGTTTTTCAACGGATGGGAAATATTTTAACAATCTTGGTAAAGGGTGCTCCAAGGAACATTTGTGCACATATAAGGAAAACAAGAGCACCGCGTATGGCACAGACGCTCGACTGATAGGGAGAAAAAAAAAAAAAAAAATGAGCTTAACAAATAACCTTAACCGGACGCCCACGCCGCCGATGACGACGCCAGGGTCATGACAATAGCTCTCGTTTTTTGTCAAAAGTCGAGCTAATAAGCTCCGCCCCTTTGGCGGCCATGTTTTTCAACGGATCGGAAATATTTGAACAATCTTGGTAAAGGGTGCCCCAAGGAACATTTGTGCAAAATAATTTTCAAATCGGGCCAGTACTTTTGGACAAGAAGATTTTTAAAGTTTTAACAATGCACATATAAGGAAAACAAGCTCTGCTCCCTGGCGGCCATGTTTTTCAACGGATGGGAAATATTTGAACAATCTTGGTAAGGGGTGCCCCAAGGAACATTTGTGAAAAATAATTTTCGAATTGGGCCAGTACTTTTGGACAAGAAGATTTTTAAAGTTTTAACAATGCACAGATAAGGAAAACAAGCTCCGCCCCCTGGCGGCCATGTTTTTCAACGGATGGGAAATATTTTAACAATCTTGGTAAAGGGTGCTCCAAGGAACATTTGTGCAAAATAATTTTCAAATCAAGCCAGTACTTTTGGACAAGAAGATTTTTAAAGTTTTAACAATGCACATATAAGGAAAATAAGCTCCGCCCCCTGGCGGCCATGTTTTTCAACGGATCTGAAATATTTGAACAATCTTGGTAGACGGTACCCCAAGGAACATTTGTGCAAAATAATTTCCTAATCGGGCCAGTACTTTTGGACAAGAAGATTTTTTTAAGATTTGGCAATTTTCCCCTTTTCTGATGCCGCAGCAACCAAAGTTCTACTTGGATTTAATTCTTTGAACAACTTTGAAAGAGGACCACATAAGGACCATTCCTGTGAAGTTATTTTGAATCTGTCCATTGGTTTAGTAAGAGAAGTCATTTGTAGGAAATTGTTAACAGACACAGACAACGACGATGACAACGGACGCTGAGTGATCACAAAAGCTCACTTTGCACTTCGTGCTTAGGTGAGCTAAAAAGGGAATTGGTACGAAAACCTTAACCAAGGTGTGACACAAACCCCGACGCCGGGTCGAGTTGTATAGCTAGCCTTTTCTTCGAAAAGTCGAGCTAAAAATGGTCTGCTGTAGGTGTCAGAATGGATTGAATTGTTTGAAAATTGTGACCCCATAATCATAATACAAACCATTAAAGACATCAAAGACTGTCAACGAATAACTACTTATGTAATGATTTAACAAATGCAATCACCTTCTCCTTCTTGCATTTCCAAAAAGAAGAACAGCATCCACTGGTAAGTTGGTTCCATCAGCTACAACCTAAAATAAAGAAAGGTTTTGAGATGTGTCCGACACAAATAAATTTCACTCTGAATGCTAATTTTAACTTAATCAAGGGACATAAGACTGCTAAATCATGGTTGCAGTGAGAAATCAAAGCACTGATAGGTGCTGCCAGCGAGGGGCTTTACTGCAGATCACAGATTACATTTGGACATTTACCAATCACAAAAATCAATCAAATACACAGTTGCACACCACAACAACACTTTGTTACGTCCTCTAATTTTGAATAAGATTGGAGTTGAAAGCACACTGGTGGCATAATAGTAATCAAACAGAGGTGATGGTTTTCTTGTTTATCTTGGAATTGAACATGCAGATTATGGAGGAAAAGGATTTTAGAGTTTGGGTATTTTTCTCACTTTCTGTCACCCACATTCTGACAAAACTTAAGGATGCTTAAGCCATAAATGGGGTTTCGAGTGTGTTAACAAGATTTTTTTTTTAAATTTTGCCTGCTGACCTAGTTTTGGACCAGACATTACCTGTTTGTTTGTTTTAACTTAGCCTCAACATCATCAAGACAAACATTCTGACAAAGTTTGAAAAATGCTCAAGTGAAAAATGTGGCTTCCAGAGTGTTAACAAGACTTTTCCTTCAATTTGATCTTGTGATGAAGTTTTTGACCTCACATTACCCAATTTTGAACATGGCCAACATTTGAATTTATTTATTGGGGTTTTACGCCACTTTCAACATTATTTCAGTTATATCACGGCGACAGTTCACTTATTCATGATCCCTGGGTAAACAAACCAGTACTAGGCTAGAAAATGTGCCTTGCCCCACCTTGACCGTAGTGCCGCAACTGGGGATCGAACCCGGAACCTGGAAATCCCTAATGCTAACCACACGACCACAGCGGAATCCAACCAACATTTGAAGGAGATATACTTTCTGATTAATATTCATGAATATTGTATGCAAAATGTTGCCTGTAGAGACCGAGTGTTAACAAGGTAATTGTTGAATATGCACAATGAACAAAAGGTGATCACCATATCTCACTTTGAGCACTTAGGGGAGGGAGCTAAAAAAACAGGTGCACAAAGTGGGCCAAGCTGGCTTTTAATTACCATCAGAGAAAAAGTTCTTTACCTTTTATTTTGTTAGAGAATAAATGAGTTAAGTTAAGAGGTCAATTAGGCCCTGAGAGAGAAATGAAGGTAAGCAAAAAATTACAATACTGAAGGTGATGATGAATACTGGAAAGAAATATTATATTCTTTCATCCAACTCAAGCCAAAATCAACAAAGTGACTTTTTACAATCTACAAATTGTTCAAGAAGTTTTTCAAATTTCCAATAAAATAACATAGCGAAATCTAACCCTACACTTTATGGCAATGTGTTATTTTTCACCAACTGACATGGTTTGAACAAGTTGTTCCTTATATCTATCTCTATGTTAAACTAGATGATCTCCGTAGGATCTTATTTTGAGCTAATGGGGCATAATTTTAACAAAATTGATAAAGGACCTCAAAACAATACAAACCAAATATATAAGCCTTTCTGTTAAAGACATGAAGTATTTCCTTTCGGTTGCCATGGCAATCAGAGTTCTGCATGGAATTAATTTCTTTCAACAATTTTGAAAGGGCACTACCATAGAAACATCCCTGTGAAGTTTCATCAAAATTGGCCAAGCTATTTGGGAGGAGATGTCATTTCAAAAAATTGTTTGCAGTCCATGAACAACAGAAAGTGATCACAAAAGCTCACCTGTGAGCACTTTGTGCTCAGCTGAGCTAAAATTGTTTGACCATTTCCCTTAACCATTTCCAACATATAGCAAATCTGCAGCAGACGACTTTGAAAACCTTGTGACAAAAACCTGGAAAATCTCCATAAATTTTTTAATTTTTAAATAAAGTTGAAAACATTGTGGCCAAAGGAGAAATTGCTCATCATGAGCAATTTCACCTTTGGCCAAAATGTTTTCAATAGTTGTCTGCTGCTATTGCGTCAAAATGCGTCTGCAGTCGGGAAAGGAATATATATACAACAAATCTAAAGCAGACGACTTTGAAAACATCTAAAAGTACACACAAATATGGAAAATCTCTGAATGAAAGTTTTATTATAAAATAGCGTTGAAAATATTGTGGCAAAAAAACAAATCGCTCATAATGCCTGAGCTCCATTTTACTTTTGCCACAATACTTTTCAAAAAAGTCTGCTGTTAATGTGTTGAAATGTATCTGCTGATGGAACAGGGTTAACCCTTTCCCGCGTACGACAATTCTGCAGCAGACGACTTTGAACGTATTTTGTCAAAACATAGAAAATCTCCATAATTGAATGGATAACCTATGACAAAAAGTGGAAAACATTGTGGCAAAAGGAGAAATTGCACGTTTTGTGCAATTTCTTCTTTTGTCACTATGTTTTCAAAAAGCTGTCTGCTGCAAAGGCATCAGAAAGCGTCTATATGAGGGAAAGGGTTAAGAACAATTTCTACCATATCACAATGTTTTTAAAGGGCGTCTGCTGCAAAGGCATCAACTGTTATCCCTTTCCACCATGTACATGCTTTCTGACACCTCGGCAGCAGACGAGTTTTGAAAGCATTGTGGCAAAGTTGAAATTGCTCATGATTAGCAATTTCACCATTTGCCATAATGTTTTCAACTCTATTTTATGAATACACTGTCATTAATGGAGATGGTTCAAAAAAAATTGACAGATGTTTTCAAAGTCGTCTGCTGCAGATTTGTTGTATGTGGGAAGGGTAATATGTATAAGGGAAAGTGTTGACCGTTTCCCACATACAACAAACTTTGAAAACATATTGGCAAAAACATGTAAAAATATCTATAAATAAAAGTTTACTTATTGAATAGACTTGAAAACAAAGGTTTAAAAGAGAAATTGCTTGTTTTGAGCAATTACTTATTTTGTCACAATGTTTTCAAAAGACAACTGCTGTACATAGCGGCATCAGGAAGCGTCTATGTGTGGGAAAGGCTTAAAGTAATATACAAACCTTTTTTTTTACCGGAACACTCTTACGCAATTTCCCAGCCAAAAAACGAAACATTTCTAGTCCTTGCGTAATGTCTGAAAAGAGAATCAGATAACCTAGAAATGTATCCAAAGGACTTATATCTCCCCAAATTTTAAGCTCATAAATCAAAAAACAGTTTAACATATTCAAATGAAATTTGGTACACATGTTCCTAGAAACAATATGCATGGTTATACCAAATTACATAACTCTGGCTTAAATAATTTTTCAGTAATTTTTCAGTAATGCCCAAAATACAGACAAGTGTTGGCGTTTGGTACGCGGCACTCTTTTTAGCCTTTGTCACAAATGAAGAGCCATTATTGTGGTCATTGTAGTCATATTTGATGAATATGCATTACGTGAACAGGTGGTGTGTAGTTCTTTACATGTTGTATCCTAATTATATGACAGGTATGTTTAAATTAAGTGTATACATGCATGTGGTTACTAAACTTTTATGCTTGTAAATGTCCGTCTTTTGTCAAAGCTATGGAGAGTTGTTACTTAGGAGGCAGGTATGATGTACTGTTAACCTTCAAGGACTACTTCTCATGACTTGAGAATAAAATTACCAAAGCAATGATGTTAAATCTTAACATTGACAATGCTTGTACCTCATCTGGGGTTTTAAAGAGCCATAACTCTGCACATATTGGGGTGAAAAAAGAAAAACAAAACCCCAGTCGCACACCTTTGCATGCTGATAAACATTCCAGTCAAGTTTTATGACTCTGGCTCATACATTTCTAGAAATATGTGCGTAACAATAATGTACGCTCTATAGGCTATGTTCTGCATGTATTGGGCAAAAACAATCACCCATAAACTAGGCGCACAACTTCCCATGCTAGGGAAAATTCCTGTACAAAATACGTTCAAAGTCATCTGCTGCAGAATTGCTGATGAGGGAAAAGGTTAATGAGAATATCTGTGTACTAATCAAGTAGAACTGTTGGCAGTATGTGCTATGATTTTAAGGTCTGGTCGCAATTGATAAGTAAGGTGCTTCTTTACTTTGATGTTTAATGGTTGAATGAGAAAACGCGGTAAACAGCAGAATATTTAACTGACCATTGAGATTGTAGATTGTTTATTAATTCATCAAATTGTATGCAGTGAAAGATGTAAGTAAGACAACGATTGGAAGGAGTGTTTTTAGGTGGAGTCATAGGACCAAATTGTCACATGTCTCTTTAACTCTTTCCCACATATATGACAATTCTGAAGCAGACAACTTTGAACATATTTCGTCAAAACATAGAACATCTCTATAATTGAATGGATAACCAATGACTAAAAGTGGAAAACATTGTGGCAAAAGGAGAAATTGCTTGTTTTGAGCAATTTCTTCTTTTGTCACTATGTTTTCAAACAGCCGTCTGCTGCAGAGGCGTCAGAAAGCGTCTATATGAGGGAAAGGGTTAAAAAGGAAAAAGGAGTTAGTCGAGAAGTAGATTGAGTTTAGGAACTTTGGCCACGTGTACAGACTAAGAACTTTGGAAATATAGTTAGAATTAAGCAACTTTCAGCTACTAGCTGGCATAGATTATGAATAAATTAGAATTACAAGAAATAAGTTGGGAATTTCAAACAAATCATTGGAACTGAGACTTTAGAACTTATGCATAAAAAGTTATTGTGAAATGACAATGTTTATATTATAGAAGTAAGAAAGTGAAAATGGACACGAGATAAATAAATGAATATTAATAATAAACTAGAATTGTTTTTGACACAAATACAGATGTCTCCCTCTCAAATATCTGTCAAAATCTCTCAAAACATTCCATCCTATAAAGCAGACAAAAATGTGTGGCCAAGTTGAAATCAGGGCTCAAACATTTGACCTTAAAGAGGTGACCTTGACCTTGAACCTAAAGGGTCGGGACACGAGTTCTGCACATCATGTTAATGCGCTGAACATGTGACTGAACTTCAGTGAAATCCTTCGCGGCATCTTGGACACGGAATAAAGCCTCAAACCTTTGACCTTTAAGCGCCACCTTGACTCAGGATGGTCTAGACATGGGTTCTGCACATCGCCTTGATGTAGTGAACATGTGATCCAAGTTTCATGAAAATCCTTCAAGCCATCTTGGAGATATGGAGCGGACACGAAATAAAGCCTCAAGCCTTTGACCTTCAAGCGCGACCTTGACCTTGAACCAGTATGGTCGAGACATGGGTTCTGCACATCGCCTTGATGAGGTGAACATGTGACCCAAGTCTCATGAAAATCGTTCAGGCCGTCTTGGGAGATATGGAGCGGACACGAAATAAAGACTCAAACATTTGACCTTCAAGCGTGACCTTGACCTTGAACCGGTATGGTTGAGACATGGGTTCTGCACATCTCCTTGATGAGGTGAACATGTGACCCAAGTTTCATGAAAATCCTTTAAGCCGTCTTGGAGATATGGAACAGACATGATTTGGGACAGACAGACAGACATACAGGACAAAAAAAAATTATTTAGCCTCCCACGAAATTCTAGCAATTTCATTGGTTGAAGCCTGTTACGTGCACACCCCCTATATTTCTATAGGGGGTGAGTAAATTCAATATTGCGTCTATTCCCAGATCAAGCTGACTGGAAGTTTTTTTTCAGTTGCCTATGTTAAAATAGATCTATACACTGCATAAAATCAATGAATGTATAAATATAATGCATGTCCTACGCTTGTCAATCCCGATATCACAGGTTCAAGTCTCATGAGTGGATATTTTTTTTTCTTCTATCTTTTTCATTATACCAAAACAATATGATATATGCATATGTTTATGATGAAAAGTTACCACTTTTAACATGTGAAAACATTTTAGGACTTTCAAAACGCAATCCCCTCCAAACAATGAAAATTACCTCACGTCATAACGTAGTCACTTTGGTGCCAAAACCTATAATTATGACGTCATATTATGCTACCACCAAAATTAATATCAACAAGTTACAATATAGTTCAGTTTTAAGTGGTCAACGAAATAAATCAGTTATTTGGTCTGTTACTGACCAAATAACTTATAATATCTCCCCTGTATACAGAGGGAGACCATAATGATAACTAAAATATAGTAAAATAATACGATGTTATGATTTTGCAAAAATATCCCCCGGTGACATATTCGATAAGTACGTCTTCATTTAGCTACATTTTCCATATTATTATTGAGATGTTTTCAAAGGCGTATGCTGCAGACTTGATGTATATTGGAAAGGGTAACAAAATTTATAATTGTACTCCTGAGTGCAGAAACCTGGACTACATTACTGGTAAAACCATAACCGCTGGGCCGTATTCCCCATAATGTCAACAAGCTAGTGATAGAGAAATAATTTCAAAAGTAGATAAATCTCAGTCAACACAATTCCATGGCACTCAATATATGATTCCTTTTAACCCTTTCCGACATATAGACGCTTACTGATTCTAATGCCTCTACAGTAAATGACTTTTGAAAATATTGTAATAAAAGGATGAAATGCCAAAATATTTCATTTCTTATCAAGAATTGTTTGTAAGTATGATAACTATTTGTGTAAATGTAAATGAATTCCACCATTCATGTCTTACAACATATTAGGGTTACACAAATGATGGAGTCATTTGGAGTATGCTTTTAAGTATGGGTGCAGGACAACTCGTCGAACTGCAAACTCGTCGTACTAGTAATATAGAGTAACCATTAGGATAACTTGTCGACCTAATGATTATATAGTACTATGTACTTAGTAAGGATAAGTATCGATTATAGTAACTTTGAAGTTTATATGATAAAAACTTTAATTTAATAATAAGATGTTTGTTTATAATAAATACTTATAATTATATTGAAATTACATTATGTGCCGGGTGTTTTGTGGATGATTGTGGGCATACTTCTTAGTGTGTAGTCTGGGGTAAATTATTAAAGAGATTTTTAATGGACAGACGGCTTTAATCATACATCATGTTAATTGCTCATCAAAAATACATGTGAAAATAAAAATTGATGTTTGTCTTTTGTTTCACCATTGCCCATATATATATATGTAAAAAAATCCCAAGATTAGTTATTTCTCAGAAATACTTGAAATGAATGTGTATAAGTATAAAATAATGTAAGATATGGAGCCGTCGTTTATAATAAACGACTTCTTCTTTTCCCACGTTAAAACAGTAATTCCTCTTAAGACTAGAATAAAACACACAAATAGTGTATGAGAGAGTGAATGTGATGAAGCGTGAAAACATCTGACAAGTTAAAATAATGTAAGAAATTGAGCCGTCGTTTATAACAGAAGACTTCTTCTTTTCCCGCATTAAACCAGTAATTCCTCTTAACCCTTTCCCTCATACGACAATTCTGCATCAGATGACTTTGAACATATTTTGTCAAAACATAGAAAATCTCCATAATTTAAATGGATAAACTATGACAAAAAGTGGAAAACATTGTGGCAAAAGGAGAAATTGCACGTTTTGTGCAATTTCTTCTTTTGTCACTATGTTTTCAAAAAGCCGTCTGCTGCAGAGGCGTCCGAAAGCGTCTATATGAGGGAAAGGGTTAAAGGTGGTCCTACTCTCCATTTCCAGGTATTAATCCAATCAACACTTATTGTCATAATTGTTCTGTCTTCTGCACCTTTAATTATATAATTGATTGATACAGTAAGCAATCAAGGATGTGGCCTCAGAAATTCACCTTTGAAATAGGGAATAGATTTCTGTTGTATCACTATTTCTAGATTTTATTGACTTATTATACAATATATACATATTAACAGCAAAAATAAATCCTTAGGTCAAGTTTGAAAATGTCATAATATGTTACCAAAGAAGAAAAATGAATTTAATTTCTGTCCACTGTTGTTGTTAAAGTCCAAGTTTAAAATGTCTATCTTGAAACTTTAATTTAAAAGATGGCAATATTACAAAAGTTGAAACTTAAAAATGCATCTGCTTTTAAATATATACAATATATACATATTTACGGAGAAAAAATTCTGAAGTACTTTAAGGAAGATTAAAAATATCATCTATCTTAATATGACAAAAATATCTAAAATAATTGCACCTTAACTAATCACAGGCACATACATCACATAGTATTACTGTCTTCATCATGATTATAGAGTCACTACAGCCGTGTGATCTGGACCACTGGCTGACTCGGACCTACAGCATCACTCATAGGTCCAAAGTACTTGGCACACTCAGCCAACAAGGTTCTGGCACATACTTTAAATGCAAACATACTAATTACCTTTATATATGATTTAGCAACATTTAAGTAATATCATTAAAGAAAATTATTTTTTATTCAAAACCCTTAACAAAGTGTAATTACATTTAAACTAAATATATAAAACTATTCATACTTGTTTATCTAGACTACTATAAGGTGTAGTGACCCCTGTCACTTTCTATATATATAATGCTACTGCAGACGTTTCCCTCCCAATTTTGGGGGGGAAACGTCTTGGGAGGAAATGTCTTGGGAGGAAACGGTTTGGGGGAGAAACGTCTGTCATTCGGGTAAGGGTAAGTATTACTTGGCGCTATTAAAGTAAGGTTGGTGGAACAGGACCCTGATAAAGTAAATAACTTAGGATTCTCTTTTCCCCCAGTGTTTTCAAAAATCGCTGTAAATTCATAACGTGTCGTCTGTATTAGTGGAAGGAGTTAACAAACCTTTGAAGGTACTGACATGCTAGAAACGCCGAAACGTTATTTTCTCAGGTTTTACGTGAAATATACGTGCTTGGCTAGAAACGCCAGAGGTTGTGTAAGCCTCCCTTTTCGACCTCTTTGATCATGTTAAAACATTAGGAAAACACTCAAAACGAATATCTAAACGATGTTGGTGCAACTGTACTCATGTAAATTATCTTTCACAATTCCCCCTAAAATAGTATATTTAACTCTAAGAGAATACATTTTAATTGAAAATATTGTTGAATATTGGCGAAATAAAGCCTGCAAAAGTGAAACTGTAGTCATTCAGTCGAAATTTACATGAATCCAATATGTCTGCGCCCTATACCACGCGAAATCAGATCTGAAAGAAAATAGCGGTAGAAGTGTTAGCTATCTAAAGGTAATATATCTTTAGGTGCTACCTATTTACGAAAAAACGTAAGATGATTGTAAACAAAAATTAAAGAGCATAATTTGGCCATAACTAATGATTTATAAGAAATTGACTAGAAGATAATAATATTTATGTCTGACATTATCGTATAGTGCCTATTTATGCTAGTAAAAATCATTTAGACTTTCGGTTTCGCGATTTATCATCTGTCATTTTTTGAAGCGTATGCAGGATAGCAACAAAATAAAAAATGAGCATATGTGATGTGGGAAGGACTAGTTGTATGCATGATCACAACATGTTCGGAATACGTATTGCTGTCGTCTATTATTACAAACAGAAAATAATAAAGTAAAGACTATCAGAAAATCAAGGAATACATTTATTATGAACGAGGTTTAATCGATCACCTGCTTTATGGTAAAGAAGCAAATATATCGGCCCTTTTCTGATGCCATCTGGAGACAGCCTTTTTCAACCAGTCGATATGAGTGACTGGAACATATTAGCTATGTAAGGGGTCAAGAACATTGAAAATCTCTTTAATGCCACATTATTACTGAAAAAAGTTGAAAACATTGTGGAAAAAGCATAATTTGCTTGTATGAGCAACTTCTCCTATTGTCAGAATGTTTTCAAAAGTTGTCGGCTACAGAGGCATCAGAAATCGTCTATATGTGTCACAGTGAGAAAGGGTAAAGTATTTATTGTTACAGAAAATCTGCCAACCGAGAGAGATACTGTCGGAGATGATTACAGTGTAAGATTGACATGTTACAGCGTTTTGTCAGCAGAATACAGCTCAACTTCTTAAAAAAGTTAAAAATAATAAGATCAGTCATGGTAAGGAGACCTTGAGATATCCCTTTTCCTTTAGGGTTATACATCAAATTGACTACAAGGGGAAAACTTCTAAGCAGAAATATGAAAAAATTGTAGAAACGAAAGCATAATTAATAGTTTGAGTTGAAATCATTGTGACAAAAGGAGAAATTACTCATATTGTGGCAAAAGGAGAAATTGCTCATATTGTGGCAAAAGGAGAAATTGCTTGTGATAACTTAAACAATTTCTTGCTCATCATGCTCTTTTGCCGATAAGTTTTCAAAAGTTGTCTGCGGCAAATGTGGCAAAAAATATGTCTGCAAGTGGGAAATGGTCATGGGGCATATTTAATTTTCAAAAAAAATCTGGAGAGAGACCTTTCAGAACCTACAACATAGGGTTTAGATACCCGTATGTAATAAAAGAGATATTGTTGGACAAAGACCTGTTTTTTCTTTCCCACATATAGACACTTTCAGACGTCTGCTGCAGACTACCTTTGAAAACACTGCAATATTTTATGAGAATTTGCTCATATTGAGCAATTTACTCTTTTGTCACAATGTTTTCATGTCTGCTAAAAAGTTATCCTTACATTTATAGAGATGTTTTCTATATTTGACGGGATATGTTTGAAGTTGTCTGCTGCATATTTGACATATGTGGGAAAGGGTTGTATATGCCCGTTTCCAAAGATGGTGTAGTACTGTGGTTAGATTGTTTCCCTCCAGAGCAGGCGACCAGGATTTTATCACTGATCAGGTCATACTGTAGCAGAGCTCTAGATAAGGCGAGTATTTCAAATTCCAAAAATCTTTTTTGACACTCAAGCCCTATGTTGTGAGTTCTCAAAAGAATCATCTCCGTGAGACAATTCTTTTGAATACCCACAACAAAGGTTTTAGTCGAGTCATAAGAAAAATTAAGGTGGGAAAAGACAAGAATAATTCTCCTTATCTAGTCCCCTGCTGTAGCCTATCGCCTATTGAAAGTGGTAGTAGTGGCTTCCCTCCTTGGTGCTCCGGGTTGCAGGAAAAGCATTACAACTGATGCGAAGGCGTCAAGATAAGCTTTCCAGCAGTACTGGTAATTTACCAGGAAACAACATGAGATGACTGAAATACTGGTAAAAGTGGTGAAAAACATTATACAAACTAATCATGTATTACACTACAGTATTGACCTGATCCTGACGTTTGTGCAAGGACGAATGTGATCATGACATACACATGTTTTCATCAAATCTATTTTGTGCGTCATTTATCCCACCATGTATTTTTCATAAAACAAAGTATAATTTTGTTGTAACAATGGTAATACATGTGATTATCCTGTTTAAACTTTAACCCTTTCCCACATACAACAAAACTGCAGCAGATGACTTCGAAATGTTTTCAAAAGTCGTCTGCTGCAGAGGTGTCAGAAAGCATTTATAAGTGGCAAAGGGTTAAGATACCTTAAGACGCATCTGCAGCAGATGGCTTTTGAAAACATTGTAGCAAAAGGAGAAATTGTTCATAATGAGCAATTTCTCCTTTTGCCAGAATATTTAAAGCTTTAATTATACATGTACTGCCATTAATTTCTACATGTTTGCCAAATTTCTTCTTTTGTCACAATGTTTTCAATTTTATTCAATAATTGAGATATACTGTATATTCCGAAGATCTTTTCAGATTCGTCATAGATTTATAGCCTAGGGGAAACTGTTCATTCTCGATTAATCCTAGGATGACTATTTGATTTATTTTATTGACTTAAGGATCCTGTTGAAAAAGGTGAAAAACGATTAGCTCCCGAAGAGAAAGTCATTCCTGAAGATAGCAGTAAGAAACAAAAGGTACTTTGTTATATTTTCCTTCATACCAATCTCTTCTTCTGTCTAAAATTTAATGCCAGATGCATTTTGACAAAACTGTAGCAGACAAATATTTCCACAATGTTTTCGACTCTGTTCAAAAGTTTGCATTTATTGAGAATTTCCATATATTTGGACATGTTTCTCAAGGCACTTGATGCAAATTAATTGTGGGAAAGAGTTAACCCTTTCCCTCATAAAGACGCTTTCTGACGCCTCTTCAGCAGACGGCTTTTTGAAAACATAGTGACAAAAGAAAAAATTGCACAAAACGTGCAATTTCTCCTTTTGCCACAATGTTTTCCACATTAAGTCATAGATTATCCATTCAGTTTTAGAGATTTTCTATTTTTTGATAAATTATGTTCTGCTGCATAATTGTCGTATGAGGGAAAGGGTTAAGTGGAATTGTTACCAAAGGCAGGTGGAATATTGGTTCATCAGTCCTTTCATCCGCGGCCCTTCTTCTGGAGCCATATCTAAGGCATGGTTGGATGGATTCTATTACAAATATATAGAAATGTTAACCAGAGTAGGGAAATGTCATATATTTCTTAAAACAAATTATAATTCTGTTGTAACAATGGTAATAATTATCCTGTTTCCACTATAACTATTTCCCACATACAACACATCTGCAGCAGACAACTTTGAAAAACATGTTGGCAAAAACCCCAGAGAATCACTGTATATGGTGGTATAATTACTGCAAAAAGTTGAAAACATTGTGGCAAATGGAGAAATTGCTCGTTTATAAGTGGGGAAGGGTTAAGCTACCTTTTGACGCATCTGCAGCAGATGACTTTTGAAATCATTGAAACTAAAGGAGAAATCGTTCATAATGAGCAATTTCATCTTTTGCCACAATATTTACAGCTCTATTTAATTATACTGCCATTTATTTCTACATGTTTGCCCAATTTCTTCTTTTGTCACAATGTTTTTATTTTTGGCCGGATTGCTCTAGCAATTCCGGTCTATAGATTGGCGATGTCCGTCCGTCTGTCCGTCAACATTTTGGTTAAAGTTTCAGGTTGAGGCAAAATCTCAGCACTGGAAAGGGTTACAAACTTGAAACTTTGCCTGAAGGTAACCAGTAACAAGTTCTATTGATTTCTATGGTTACTTTGACCTTGACCTTGGTTTGTTGATTTTCAAGGTCAAATTGCCGACAATCCGGCCTTACCGTCTTCAGCGGTTTCTTGTTATTCAATAATTGAGATGTACTATATCTTCCGAAGATGTTTATTCAGATTCATCATAGTTACATATAGGGAAAACAGTTCATTCTTGATAAATCCTAGGATGACTATTTGATTTATTTTATTGACTTAAGGATTCTGTTGAAAAAGGTGAAAAACGATTAGCTCCCGAAGAGAAAGCCATTCCAGAAGATAGCAGTAAGAAACAGAAGGTACTTTGTTACGTTTTCCATCATACCAATCACTTCTTCTGTCTAAAATTTAATGCCAGATGTATTTTGACATAACTGCAGCAGGCAAATTTTTCCACAATGTTTACGACTGTTCAAAAGTTTGCATTTATTGAGATTTTCCATATTTTTGTACAGATGTTTCTTAAGGCACTTGCTGCAGATTCATTGTGGGAAAGAGTTAAATGGAATTGTTACCAAAGGCAGATGGGATATTGGTTTATCAGTCCATCCTTTCGTCAGTCCGTTCTTCTGGAGCCATATCTAAGGCATGGTTGGATGGATTTTATTAAAAAATATGTAGAAATGTTAACCCCAGTAGAGTTATGTCCTGTTGAACTTATTTTGTATTTTTATATTTTTGTATCATGGTTTATATTACAAGTACTTTGTGAACACTCTACAGGCCACAATGAACATCAGAATTTTCATCTCCATCAAATCTCAAGTCAAACTTTTAACTGGGTCATGTGGGGTAAAAAACTAGGTCACTAAGGCATATCTTAGAAAAATTATATGAACAGTCTAGAAGCCTCACAGAGGACTAGATAAGGAGGAGTAAATAGAACTTTCGTATATAATATCTCTGTATGCACTTATTAAAACCTATGTTGTGGGTACTCAACAGAATTGTCTGAGACAATTCTTTTGAGTACCCACAACATAGGTTTTGGAGGTCAAATAAGGATTTTAGGGCATGAAAAACACTCCTTATCTAGAGCTCTGTGCCTCATGTTTCATCAAATCATCATATACAACTGATTGTCCTATACACATGGACCAATTTCAACCGAACTTCACTGGAATGTGCCTTTGGTGGTTCTCTTTCAACATTATTCAAAGATTTAAATTATATGAAGAATACTGCGGCATCAGAAAGGGAGGAAAATTACCAATCTTTAACATTCTTTTCCTCTGAATTTGCTTGTCGAATTCCAATATAATTTCATTGAAATGTTCCTTGGGTGAACCTCTACAAAAAAATTCAAGACATATTTATTGGTTGAAAAACATGGCAGCCATGTGACATCAGAAAAGGGGCAAAATTACATATATTTTTTTAAATTCCATTCTTATGAAAGTGCTTGTCTAATTTTAAGATAAATGTGTAGAAAATTAATGTTCCTTTAGTAAACCTTTACATAATGTTTCCAAGCAATAATGCTAGGTTGAAAGACATAGCATACAGGTGGCATCAGAAAAGTGGTAAAATTAATTTTTAGCTTCAAATTACATCTCCTTTTCCAATGGACCAATTTCAGCCAAAGTTAAAAGGAATGTTACTTTGAGGGTCCTCTTTCAAAATTGTTCAAAGATATAAAATTCCGTACTGAACTTGCAAAATTGCAAAACTTTTAGAATCCATTCTCATTCAAAATCTCATCAAGATAGAGTAGTAGAAATGTTCCTTTAGTAACACTGTACATAATTTGTTCAATCCATATTGATTGGTTGAAAAAGAAAGCTGCCAGGGGTGAAAGGAACTTGAAGCTTCAAAAGAAATCTCCTAAACCAATGGAATGATATAAACCAAACTTCAAACGAATGTTACTGTGGTGTTCATCTTTGAAATTGATTAAAGATTTGATGCATTATTACATATGTCCTTTACTGATAAGCCGTTTCATTTTCAGTTCATTCCCACGCTTGATCAAATTTTCTACTTAATAAGCAGTAGCAATAGCATTTGCTACAATACTATCACTCAGGTGATCAATTTAGGGCCATCTTGGCCCTCTTGTTATCTTTTGCCAGAATGTTTTCAAAAGTAGTATGTATGTGGAAAAGGGTAACCCTTTCCTACATACAGACGCTTTTTGACGCCTCTGCTGCAGATGGCTTTTGAAAACACTGTGACAAAAGGAGAAATTGCTTAAATTGAGCAATTTCTCCTTTAGCTACAATGATTTCAACTCTTTTTAATAATTAAACCCTTATTTATGAAGATTTTTGTTTTCATTTCATGGTTTTGTCAATATATATTAGGAGTCATCTGCTGTAGATGTATTGTATGCGGGAAAAGGTTGAAATAGAATATTGTAAGTTTTTCAGTGAGATGTCAGATTTTATCATCACAAAAGAAAACCAGTTCACAATCCACATAATTTATCTCACTGATTGCATGGCAGTTGTGAAAACATGAATATGAACTTTTTCATTAGGATAAAGCCTGTATTTGTTATATTTCAGACAGAGGGAAATGACAGCAGAAAAAGGAAATGTGCAATAATATTTGGTTACAATGGGAAAGGCTACCATGGCTTACAAAGGTAAATTATTGTCCTATCTGTTTTTAGCTCACCTTGAGCACTTCGTTATTGTGATCGCCTTTTGTCCAGCCTCAGTCAACATCTTCTCCTCCCTAACCAGTGTAACCTGTAAGCTTTAGTTTGGCTTTAGTGAAAATTTTAAAAATCTTCTTGTCTATTTGGCCGATATTCAAATAATTTTGCAGAAATGTTCCTTGTGTGACTCTACTAGATTCCTTCAAGCCATGGTGATTGGTAAAAAAACATAGCCACCAGGGGGCGGGGCTGTTACGAGATTTAATTTTTGCCTAATGGCAATGGAGCAATACTGGCCCTCTTGGGCCTCTTGTTTTAGCTTACTTGACCACAAAATGAGTTAATATGGTTGACTGTGTGGTTGGCATGCCAAATCACATTGCATAAGTCAGGTGAGCGATCCAGGGCCATCATGGCCCTCTTGTTTTCAAAAGCATAAGAGATATAGCTTATACACTTACAATTCTTATTTATTATCATAACCTCCATCAACAGACAAGAGTACATAACTCATAAGTGTTTTTTTTTAGCTCCACTGACTGAAAGCCAGTCGAGCTTATGTCATGGCGAATTGTCCGTTGTGCGTGTGTTAACTTTTTGCTTCAAATGACTTCTCCCTAACTACTTCTCCCTATCAGATTCCTTCAAGCTAAGTTGATTGGTAAAAAAACATGGCCGCCAGGGGGGCGGGGCTATTTTGCCTTATATGGCTATAGTGAAAACCTAAAAAATCTTCTCCTCCGAAAGTGTCAGGCCGATTTTCAAATAATTTTGTAGAAATGTTCCTTTGGAGACACTCTATCAGATTCCTTCAAGCCATGTTGATTGGTCGAAAAACATGGCCGCCAGAAGGTGGTGCTATTTTGCCTTATATGGCTATAGTGAAAACTTAAAAAATCTTATTCTCCGAAAGAGTCAGGCCGATTTTAAAATAATTTAGTAGAAATGTTCCTAGGGTGACCCTCTTATCAGATTCCTTCAAACCATGTTGATTGATCGAAAACTATGGCCACCAGGGGGCAGGGCTATTTTGCCTTATATGGCTATAGTGAAAAATCTTCTTCGAAAGTGTCGGGCTGATTTTCAAATAATTTTGTAGAAATGTTCCTAGGGTGACCCTCTATCAGATTCCTTCAAGCCATGTTGATTGGTCAAAAAACATGGCCATCAGGGGGCGGGGCTGTTTGGAGATTCAATTTTTGCCATATGGCCGTGGAGCGATACTGGCCCTCTTGGGCCTCTTGTTTAAGAATTATGGCCAATTAGAGATATAGCTTAAACACATACAGTATCTTTTTACCATCATTACCTCCACAAACACCCAAGAGTGCATAATTCAGTAAAGGTTTTTGTAAGAAATATGAGCCTTTTTGAACTTATAAAGTACTTTGCTTATAAATAATATGATAAAGAACTTGGTTATGTTTTCTGTACCACCAAAAAAAGTTGTGTTTTATTGGCAAGCACGAAAAAGTCAAGCATGCTCTCCTCTGACAGCTCTTGTTATATATATTCTACCATTTTACAGAAACCCTGGGTTCAGTACTATAGAGGAAGCTTTGTGTAAAGCGCTGATGACTGCTGATCTCATACCAATAGAACACTTTGAGTATATGCAGAAGGTTAGTTACAATCTACAGACCAGAGGACCAGATAAGGGGGAGTAAACTGGTCTTTTCCCCACAATATCTCTCTTCCAAATCCTATGTTGTGGGTACTCAAAAGAATCTTCTCAGTGAGAAGGATGAATAAGCAATTTATGTTCTTAAATCATTAATTGACACTCAAACCCTATGTTGTGGGTACTCAAAAGAATCGTCTCATTGAGACGATTCTTTTGAGTACCCACAACATAGGGTTTGAATGTCAAATAAAGATTTTTGAACATGAAAATATCGCATTATCTGGAGCTCTGTCAGACTTGGATAAGAGTAGAGCTGCGATGTCTCAGGGGGTAGTTTTTAGGGCTATCAATCCAGAGGGTGTGAGTTTGAACTCTAGCTTGGTGATTCATTCTTTGATGATTGATTAACCCTTTCGCACATATTGACGCTTTCTGACGCCTCTGCAGCAGATGGCTTTTTGATAATATTGCGATGAAAGAAGAAATTGCTCAAAACGAACATTTTCTCATTTTGTCACCATGTTTTTAACTCTTTTCAATCATTGTTCTTTCATTCAAAGGGATTTTCTGTGCTTTTGTTTAGACTTTTTCAAAGTGGTCTGCTGCTTTTTTTTAGTGTGGGAAAGGGTTAAAGTCATTGTGACAAAGGTCATTTGCCTTCCACCAATGGGATAAAAATTCCATGTAGGAAGGTAGCCAGTTGCCTTTGAAGAACGTTGTTTATGGTACAGATATGAGAAAGCCAGGAAGCTCACATTCAGTGAACTGACCACCATGATACATTGGAAATGGCGTTAAACTCCAATCAATCAACTTGGATAAGAAAGATTGAATTTGCTCTTAACCCTTTCCCACATGCACATGACCTGTGAAAGAAATTGTGGCAAAAAGGAGAAATTTTTCACTTTGCAGCAATGTTTTTCAACTGTTTTCAATAACTTTACTTTCATTTAAAATGATTTTCCAAAATAAATCCTAGATGTTTAGATGTTCTGTTTCGTGATTAGATGATGAAAGTACAAGACAGACAGTGAAATGTTCATTTGTTTAATGTTCTGTAACTAAGTTAAGCTTCTTAGTTTCCAGAAACGTCACGATAAGGAGGTGTATACAGATCTTTTCCCCATGATATCTCTCTTGATTTCCAAACAAATCCTTCGTTGAGTGTACTTAAAATAATCGTCTCATTGTGATGATTCTTTTGAGTACCCACAACATAGGGTTTGCGGATAAAATAATGATTTTAGAACAAGCAAAACGCTCCTTATCTGGATCTCTGGTACATTTCCTAGCCTAGACCTGATAAGTCACCAAGAGGTCATTGAAGAGTGTACTGTAGCTGTGATGTAATAAAAAGCTGACTGCCTCGGTGGTGTGGTTGTAGAGTGTCTGCCTCTAATACAGGAGGTCTAGGGTTCAATCCCCGACCGGGTCATACCAAGGACTTTATAAATGGTAGTAATGGCTGCCCTATTTGACGCTCAGGGTTAAGGTGTTAGCATTACGACTGACTGGCTAATGACAGGATAAATGGACCAGTAGTACTGGTAACTTAACCAGGAAATACTGTGATATAACTGAAAAAATGTTGAAAGCGCCGTTAAACACCAAACAATAATGAAACTGTTGAAAATGGTATAAAAACACTAAAAAAACCTAAATGTCTTCACATCTAAAGCTCCTTTTTGTAGATGTCGTTTCAAAGAGCTGCCAGGACAGATAAAGGGGTTTCAGCTGCGGGAAACTGTGTTTCACTTAAGATAAGTATTACTAATTAACCCTTTCCTTTTTAGCTCACCTGTGCACGAAGTGCTCAAGGTGAGTTATTGTGATCGCCCTATGTCCGGCGTCCGGCAACATTTTCTCCTCTGTAACCGGTGGGTCAACTGGGATGAAACTTCACAGAAAGCATCCTCTCAAATGTCCTCACCAGAATTCCTTAAAAATGTTGGGATTCATGCAGAATTCTGGTTGCCATGGCAACGAAACGAAAAAAACTAGTGAAAACTTAAAAAATCTTCTTCTCCGAAATTGTCAGGCCGATTTAATAAATAATTTTGTAGAAATGTTCCGGTTCCTTAAGTGACCCACTTTCAGATGCCTTCAAGCCATGTTGATTGGTCAAAAAACATGGCCGGCAGGGCGGGCGGGGCAGGGCCATTTTGCCTTATATGGCTATAGTGAAAACTTAAAAAATCTTCTTCTCCGAAATTGTCAGGCCGATTTTCAAATAATTTTGTAGAAATGTTCCTTAAGTGACCCACTTTCAGATGCCTTCAAGCCATGTTGATTGGTACACTGCAAGTTTTGCTATAATTAGAAATGTTTACTTCTATCAGGAAAGGTTACCCTACAGGTTTTACTATGATTCTGTCTATCTATTTATATAATGTTCTGTCTCGATCTATTTATACATGTTGGTGAACAAGGAGAATTTAGTAGACGAGATCAATTCACACCTTCCCAAACAGATCAGGGTGTTCGGTAAGTTAATATTTATAGAGGAGTCATGCTCTCATAAAACTTTATGATTTATAGTCACAGACCAATTGCAGACATAATCTCACACATCTGCAGCAGGCTACTTTTGAACACATTGTGGCAAAGAAGAAATTGCTCATGTTGATTTATTTCTCATTTTGCCATGCTGTTTTTGACTCTAATTAATGATTAATTTCTTATATCTAGAGATGTTCAATATTTTTGTCTAGATGTTTTTAAATCTTTTTCTGTACATTTGTTATATATGGAAAGGGTATATTGGCAAAAGCGTATTCAGATTTGTCTGCAGAGATGACCCTTCAGAAAGCAGGTTCATACTTCTCTGAAAATGGATTACAGCCACTGTAGGGAGGGTCATTTGGTTACATTCTTTGGGCTTGAATAGTCTTTGACCCATTTCCATATGTAGATGCAATGTGACAACTCTGCAGCACCTGACTTTTTAAAACATTGTGATGAAAGGAAAAATTACTCAAGATGAGCAATTTACCCTTTTGCCTTTCAACTGTTTTCGGTAGTTAAACCTACAATTATAGAGAATTTCCATATTTTTGAGTAGACAGTTTTAAAGTCGTCTGCTGCAGATTTTTTGTATGTGTGAAAGGCACATTTTTGGCACATTTGCAGCAGCCAACTTTTGAAAACATTGTGGCAAAAGGAGAAAATGAATTCAACTTTCGAATAATTATTTCAAAGTTGTCCACTGCAAATAAGTCATATGTTGGAAAGGGTTGAACTGCATGCAGTCTTGTATGACTTAACCCTTTCCCAATACAACTAATCTGCAGCAGAAGACTTTGAATACAATCATGCAAAAACGTGAAAAATCTCCATAAATGAGAGTTTAATTATTAAAATAGAGTTGAAAACAATGTGGCAAATGGTGAAATGGTGAAATTGCTCATTACAATGTTTCCCAAAGTCGTCTGCTGCAGATGCGTCAAAATGAGTCTACAAGTGGGAAAGATTTAAATACATGAAAATGTGAGGTTAAACCAACTTTTCAATCTTGATGCAAATGCCTTTGCTGCCGAGGACTTTCAAAAAAGGATCAACGGTTCAAACATTCTGACCTTGTCTTTCACGCTTTGATTTATAGCTATTTATTATTTGCAGGCAATACAAATGTCCCCTTCAAACTCTAAATTTGTTCTACAATATTTTTCAACTAATTCAACCCTTTCCCACATTCAACAATTCTGCAGGCAGACAACTTTAAAAACATTTAGTGAAAAATATGGTAGCTCCTTATATTAACAAGAGGCCCAAGAGGGCCAGTATTGCTCCACGGCCATAAGGCAAAAATAAAATCTCCAAACAGCCCTGCCCCTTGGTGGCTATTTTTTTTACCAACCACCATGGCTTAAAGGAATCTTGTAGAGTGTCACCAAAGGAATGTTTCTGCAAAATTATTTGAAAATATGCCACTTTCGGAGGAGAAGATTTTTTAAGTTTTCACTATGGTCATATAAGTCAAAATAGCTCCGGCGGCCATGTTTTTCGACCAATCAACATGGCTTGAAGGAATCTGATAGAGGGTCACCCAATGAACATTTCTACAAAATTATTTGAAAATCGGCTTAACACTTTCGGAGAAGAAGATGTTTTAAATTTTCACTATAGCTATATAAGGCAAAAAAGCCCCGCCCCCTGGCGGCCATGTTTTTCGCCCAATCAACATTTCTTGAAGGAATCTAATTAAGGTTCACACAAGGAACATTTCTACAAAATTATTTGAAAATCGGCCTGACACTTTTGGAGGAGAAGATTTTTTAAGTTTTTACTTTAGCCATATAGGCAAAATAGCCCCGCCCTGTGACGGCCATGTTTTTTTACCAATCAACATGGCTTGAAGGAATCTGATAGAGGGTCACCCACGGAACATTTCTACATAATTATTTGAAAATCTGCTGAACACTTTTTGAGAAGAAGATTATTTAAGTTTTCACTATAGCTATATAAGGCAAAAAAGCCCCGCCCCCTGGCGGCCATGTTTTTCGCCCAATCAAAATTTCTTGAAGGAATCTAATAAAGGGTCACCCAAGGAACATTTCTACAAAATTATTTGAAAATCGGCCTGACACTTTCGGAGAAGAAGATTTTTTAAGTTCTCACTATTTTTTTCTTTCGGTTGCCATGGAAACCAGAATTTTGAATGGATCAAAAAAAATTGAAGGAATTTAGTAGAGGACATTGAGAGGATGCTTCCCATGAAGTTTCAACCAAATTGGCCAAGTGGTTAGGGAGAAGAAGTCGTTTAAAGGAAAAAGTTAACGCACGCACGCACGCACGCACGCACGACGGACAATTCGCCATGACATAAGCTCGACTGGCTTTCAGCCAGTGGAGCTAAAAATGAAAGAACAATATTTTAACCTTTTCCCTCATATAGACGCTTTCTGACGCCTCTGCAGCAGATGGCTTTTTGAAAACATAGTGACAAAAGAAGAAATTGCACAAAACGTGCAATTTCTCCTTTTGCCACAATGTTTTCCACTTTTTTTCATAGGTTATCCATTAAATTATGGAGATTTTCTATGTTTTGACAAAATACGTTCAAAGTCGTCTGCTGCAGAATTGTCGTATGAGGGAAAGGGTTAATAAGAGTTGAAAACATTATGGCCAATGGAGAAATTTCTCCTTTGCCAAATTGTTTTCAAAACTCGTCTGATGCAAAGACAACAGAAAGTGACTGTATGTGGAAAGGGGAGTGTTAGCTCCGATGCTTAAGCTCTAAAAATACCCTATCAAAATTTTCCTTTCAGACTGTTTTAGAACCACGAATAGTTTCAACTCGAAGAATTTTTGTGATGCCAGAACGTATATCTATATTTTACCTACGTATGCCTTTCTACAGAAAGACCAGGTGAACTATACACATTTTTTGTTCATTTTACTTGATTAACTTTGAAAAGAATGAAATTAATAAAAAGCAACCAACTACTCCTTCTCAAAAAATATTTTCTTTAGATGCAGGCTATTCAGACAAATTTTGAAAACAAAAAAAAATTCTCCATTAACTGCAATGTCTTTTAACTGTTGCAAAGATTGATTGGAGTTTTAAGTTATTTCAAGGCCTTTTTCACACCAGTTCTCTTTCAGTTAACTTACTTATTATGCTCCCCTAAACATTTTGGGGATGAGCATAATATAGTTGCCGCTTTATTTGTCCATTTGTTTGTTCGTCTGTCCCGCTTTTGTCCGGGCTATTTCTCTGCAACTACTGACTTGAATTTAATGAAACTCTCAAGGAAGCTTCATTAACATAAGGAGATGTTTATATTATCACCATGTTACTGTTCAAAGATTTTTCACAGACTTTATGCCCTTTTAATTTCTATTTAATATGATGAAGGAAAATTTTATCCAGGCTATATCTCAGCAACTACTGACCTGAATTCAATGAAACTTCACTAACAAAAGGAGATGTGCATATTATCAGTATTATCACCATGTTCCTGTTCGATGATTTTCCCCAGAGTTATTGCCCTTTTAATTTCTATATAATATGCCATAGGAAAATTCCGTTTCGCTTTTGTCTGGGCTGAGTCTCGGCAACTACTGACTTGAATTCAATGAAACTTTATGGGAAGCTTCACTAGAGGATTTGTCCATATTCCTGTGTCCTCGCTATACTTCCTGGAGCATCAATCAGTTCCACCAATATCTTGTTTCAAAGCAGCCACTTCACCTAACCATGTGTTTTCATGCCTTTCTGGCACCAGTTCTCCTTCAGTTATTGAAAGGCAGCCACTTCACCTAACCATGTGTTTTCATGCCTTTCTGGCACCAGTTCTCCTTCAGTTATTGAAAGGCAGCCACTTCTCCTAACCATGTGTTTTCATGCCTTTCTGGCACCAGTTCTCCTTCAGTTATTGAAAGGCAGTCACTTCTCCTAACCATGTGTTTTCATGCCTTTCTCTTACCAGTTCTCCTTCAGTTATTGAAAAGCAGCCACTTCTCCTAACCATGTGTTTTCATGCCTTTCTCACACCAGTTCTCCTTCAGTTATTGAAAGGCAGCCACTTCACCGAACCATGGGTTTTCATGCCTTTCTCGCACCAGTTCTCCTTCAGTTATTGAAAGGCAGCCACTTCTCCTAACCATGCATTTTCATGCCTTTCTCGCACCAGTTCTCCTTCAGTTATTGAAAGGCAGCCACTTCACCGAACCATGGGTTTTCATGCCTTTCTGCAAACCAGTTCTCCTTCAGTTATTAAAAGGCAGCCACTTCTCCTAACCATGTGTTTTCATGCCTTTTTCGCACCAGTTCTCCTTCAGTTATTTCAAGGTAGCCACTCCACCTAACCATGTGTTTGCATGCCTTTCTGCAAACCAGTTCTCCTTCAGTTATTTCAAGGTAGCCACTCCACCTAACCATGTGTTTGCATGCCTTTCTGCAAACCAGTTCTCCATAGAACTTCCTTAACATGCATCCTATGTGGTTACCTTACCACATAGACATATTTAAGACATGAATTTTGTCATTCATCGGGTAAAAAAAAATCAATGGCTGTGCCGGGGTACAAACTCACACACCCTTGAATTAATTGTCATTGTTGTTACCAGTTTAACTATAGTGGCTCAACTCTTAACTCGTAGTAGGCTTGCGGTGGGTTTTGTCAACTGCTGATGATATTTGCAAACAGTTTGGATCAAGATCAGACCCCGCAAAATGTGGGGACGGATCTTAGATCCGAACTGTTTGACGCTCTGATTCTATTTCGGTAAACATTTAGGGAAAACAAATATTTTTTCAAAATTTTGCACACGAAACTAATTTGGCTTGCAAAGAGTTAATTTCAAAATTCTGATTCCAATAAACCTGATGTTTCATTTTCTCTTGGCATTATTCTACAGTAGACCAGTCTAAAAAATATCCAATCAGGTAAACTTTCAACCCTTCCTTTGGCACAGACTAAAGGCTCTTTATTTCTCACACACTTAGGCACTGACGACTGACTACAGAATGGAGGCTTCTCTGTTGGAGAAGGCGAATGAAGTGTTAGAAATGTTCAGAGGAACCCGCAACTTTCACAACTATACCTCAGGATTGTATGTATTTCTTGGTAACCTAACACTTTACCACATACAGACGCTTTCTGACAATTAATTCTGCTGCAGACGGCTTTTTGAAAACATAGTGACAAAAGAAGAAATTGCACAAAACGTGCAATTTCTCCTTTTGCCACAATGTTTTCCACTTTTAGTCATAGGTTATCCATTCAATTATGGAGATTTTCTATGTTTTGACAAAATACGTTCAAAGTCGTCTGCTGCAGGATTGTCGTATGAGGGAAAGGGTTAACACATTACCACATACAGACGCTTTCTGACACTTCTGCTGCAGACGACTTTTGAAAACATTGTGACAAAAGGCAAAATTGCTCATAATAAGCAATTTCACCTTTTGCCACAATGTTTTCTAAAGTCGTCTGCATGTGGTAAAGGTTAACCATTTCCCTCGTACGACAAATCTGCAGCAGACAATTTCGAACATATTTTGTCAAAAAATAGAAAATTTCTATAATTGAATGGATAACCTATGGATAACCTATGACAAAAAGTGGAAAACATTGTGGCAAAAGGAGAAATTGCTTGTTTTGAGCAATTTCTTCTTTTGTCACTATGTTTTCAAAAAGCTGTCTGCTGTAGAGGCATCAGAAAGCGTCTACATGAGGGAAAGGGTTAATGATGCATTTTGGACTATTGTTTAACCATTTGACTATTGGAATAGATTGTAAAGACTGTGCCACCAATAGACGCTTTCTGACATCTTTGCAGCAGACAAACTTTGAAAACAACGTGGCAAAAGAAGAAATTGCAATTTCTCCTTTTGCCACAATACCTTCATTTATTGGGATTCTTCATGTTTTAGCCTAGATGTTTTCAAAGTCGTCTGCCGCAGATTTGTTGTATATGGGTAATGGTTAAAGGCTGTGCCACCAATATAGTGCAAGGCCAGCCGGCCGGCCCATCAGAGCTGTCTGCCCAGCACAACATTTTTATCTTGATATTCCTAGAATTGGCTATGGCTTTTTTTAATTACAAATCTGGACAAGTCCTTTTCCCACATGTTAACGCTTTCTGATGCCTTTATTGAAAACATTGTGGCAAAAGAAGATATTTCTCAAAATCGGCAATTTTTCCTTTTGACACAATGTTTCCACCCTATTCAATAAGCATGTCTTCAATTAGGGAGATCTTCCATATTATTGTTCAGATGTTTTCAAAGCCGTCTGCTGCACATTTTCTATATGTGGGAGAGGGTTAAATACCTGGCAATGAAATGGTAAACAATAACCCTTTTCCTCATATAAACGCTTTCTGACGCCTCTGCAATAGACAGCTTTTTGAAAACATAGTGACAAAAGAAGAAATTGCTCAAAACGAGCCATTTCTCCTTTTGCCACAATGTTTTCCACTTTTATCCATTCAATTATAGAGATTTTCTATTTTTTGACAAAATATGTTCAAAGTCGTCTGCTGCAGAATTTTCGTATGAGGGAAAGGGTGAAACAGTATAATCATAGTAATGTGTATATCTTTTTGCTTGCAGATTGGCATCTAACAGCAGTGCTAAAAGATTTATCATGGATTTTGAGGTATGTTATCTACAGTATATGTATGGTACACTTTCAGTGTCCAATCTAGGATTCGAAAACAAGCAGGGAATTTTTATAGGAAAATTGATTTTATGAACAAATTGTTGAATTTTTCCTTCTTTGTCTTAGTTAAAAATTCCATACAAATTAAGGGGGCAATATTCAAAACAGTGTGTGAATTAACATGATCCTAGATAGGGCACTGCACTTTTGACATGGCTTTTATAGAGACAATCCCCTGCTTCTTAGGTGTAGTGTTGAAAGCAAGAGAGGGTCTGGTCTTACCAATGTTGATTAATCCTTTCCCACATACAACAAATGGGCAGCAGACGACTTTGAACATATTTTGTCAAATAATGGAAAATCCCTATAATTGAATGGATAACCATTGACTAAAAGTGGAAAACATTGTGACAAAAGGAGAAATTGCACGTTTTGTGCAATTTCTTCTTTTGTTACTATGTTTTCAAAAAGCCGTTTGCTGCAGAGGTGGCAGAAAGCATGTATATGAGGGAAATGGTTAACATGATCCTAGGTAGGACACTGCACTTTTGACATGGTTTATATGAAGACTATCCCCTGCTTCTTGGGTGTAGCGTTGAAAGCAAGAGAGGGTCTGGTCATACCAATGCTGCTTAACCCTTTCCCACATACAATAAATCGGCAGCAGACAACATCTGGTCCAAAATTAAGAAAAAATCTCTAAATGAAATGAGAATTATTGATAAGAGTTGAAAACTTTGTGACAAATCAAAAAATTTCTCATTACGTTTTCAAAAGTGGCTGCCACATATGCATTAAATTACATCTGCATTGGTGAAACAATGTCCAACCGTCTGTCCTACTTCACCCTACTGCAGAACCCTCAGTTCAATTGTCAAACTTCATCTATCAATTTTTTAGATTGATTGATTGATTGATTCTTTGGTGTTTTACACAGTTATATCACAGCATTTCCTGGGTAAGTTACCAGTACTACTGGTCCATTTATCCTGACACTACCCAGTTAGTCGTAATGCTAACCCAGCGACCCTGAGTGCCAAGGAGGGCAGCCATTACTACCATTTTTTAAAGTCTTTGGTATGACCCGGCCGGGGATTGAACCCACGACCCCCCTCTACCACTACACCACTGAGGCAATAATTGTTTTAAAAACAAAAAGCCAGTTTGATGTATTAAAGTTTCATAAGTTTCAAAAGAGTTTCGAACCTATGATTTTAATTATTTCCCACATACAGATGCTTCCTTTCGCCTCTGCAGCGGACAACGTTTGTCAAAATGTTTTCAAATTCATTTATTTATTGAACTTAAATTTAAATAGCGGATATTTCATAATTGTTTATTTATTATCACTTTTAATTAATTATTATCTTATATGATATACTGTATCATGTTCAGCTTGACGGATATGCATCATGTCCAGCTTGACGGATCTGCAGCAGACAATTACGGAAAGCTAAATTTTTATTTCTAGAGATTTTCCTAATTTTCGCAAAGATGTTTACAAAAGTTGTATGCTTCAGATTTTTTATGTGTGAGAAAGTCAAATACAGACTCTTTCTGACACCTATACAGCAGAAGACTTCTGAAAAGAGAAATTTCTCCTTAACCCTTTCCCTCATATAGACGCTTTCTGACGCCTCTGTAGCAGACAGCTTTTTGAAAACATAGTGACAAAAGAAGAAATTGCTCAAAACGAGATTTTCTAATTTTTGACAATATATGTTCAAAGTCGTCTGCTGCAGAATTGTCGTATGAGGGAAAGGGTTAAGTCTAAAACTAAACTTTTATATACTTAGTTTTTATTCCAGATGATTTCAAAGTTGTATGCTTCGCATTTGTTGTGAATGAGAGTAAAGGGTCATGACGAATATTCTTTGTTTTCACAGTGTCGGACTCCTTTTGTACGCCATGGAGTGGAATTCTGTGTAATCTCTGTGAAAGGACAAAGTTTCATGATGCATCAGATAAGGAAGATGGTTGGTAAGTGGATTTGAAGTACCGGTAACCCTTTCCCTCATATAGATGCTTTCTGACGCCTCTGCAGCAGACGGTTCTTTGAAAACATAGTGACAAAAGAAGAAATTGCACAAAACGTGCAATTTCTCCTTTTGCCACAATGTTTTCCATTTTTAGTCATAGGTTATCCATTCAATTATAGAGATTTTCTATTTTTTGACAAAATATGTTCAAAGACGTCTGCTGCAGAATTGTTGTATTAGGGAAAGGGTTAAACGTCTTACAAAAACAGCAAGTTGTCCATTTTAGCTGACCAGAGCAGGTGGTGCTTGGGTTCAACTATTGTGATTAATCATATTAACCTTTTCCCACATACAACAAATCTGTAGCAGATGACTTTGAACACATTTTGTCAACAAATAGAAAATCTCTATAATTGAATGGATAACCTATGACTATAAGTGGAAAACATTGTGGCAAAAGGAGAAATTGCTTGTTTTGAGCTTTTTCTTCTTTTTTCACTATGTTTTCAAAAAGCCGTCTGCTACAGAGGCTTCAGAAAGCATCGTCTATATGAGGGAAAGGGTTAAAAGCGTTGAACAACTAAATACAAACAAACGAGGGAAAGGGTTAAGCCATCTTGATTGGCAAAATAATTTCGAAAAACTTCTGAAAACACTGATCCAAGTTGAAAATAATTTAAAAGAGATGTAATCCTCTAGATAAATTAGTTGGAAAACTTTGCTGCCACAAAGAGGCATATGACTTCTATTTAAATTCTTTTAAAAATCCCTTTCCAACCTATAGATGCATTTTGACGATTTTCTATATTTTTACTCAAGGTTTTCAAAGTTGTCTGCTGCAGAAATGTGGGAAGGAGTTAAATCGGGTGAGGGATATGAACATCATGGTCCTCTTGTTCGACATTGTTTTAAACTCTGTGTCTGAATTATGTTTCAAATTTAAAGTTTTTACAACCCTAAATTTAAAAATCATTTTTAGTTTTGATTTCCAAACTAGAATCACTTATAAAAATAATAATACTAATTAATTTTAGCAATTAAACATTATCACTGTTTCTTCAAGCATCTATGTATCTTCGGTATTGATTGGCAGATTCCGTAATCCAATCATTACTTATCAACGAGGTTCCGGCTTCTGTCAACTCGAAGTTGCTGAGGTAGAACCACGCGTATATATACCCTTGCTGTTGTTTCAATAGCTCCCTTTTCAGCACTACAGTTAGTGCAGAACACATATATCTTCAAGCATCTGGAGAAATAATTATATCAATTGGGTTGTATTTCGTCGGCAAGCTCTACTGCCTCTCTTTGATATAGTATTTGGGTGCCTCGAGCACATATGCGGCATACTGTAAATCCCCACCCTTACCTTGATCTTATTACCCATACTTTACTTAATTTTCCTGTGAGTGTCTAGTCATGTTTTAATGTTTATATCAATTATATTTAACAAAGGGATGTCCTCTTCGTTTTTACTTGAGTCATAAAATAATAGAAAATCTAGTACCCTTTATAGTGAAAACAATGATTTTTCAAAAGAGTAGGTATTGATTGAATTAAGACAAAAAAGCAAATTAGAAACAAGGTTTTTAATGAAACTGAATGGGAAATTAAGGGGGAGTCTTGTAGTATCTAGGACCAGTATGAGCCTGCACTGTCTATCTTATAACATAGCCCTAGATGGGAAATGATTATAAACATAGCCATACAAGTATCACATTATTTTATGTTAAACCCCTTTCCCCACATACAATAGAACTGCAGCAGACGAAAGCATCTACATGTAGGCAATAATTATACCCCCTTCGAAGAAGAGGGGGTATATAGGAGTCACTGTGTCGGACTGTCTGTCTGTCTGTCGGTTGGTCGGACGGAAGCCATATTTTGTCCGGCCTATTTCTTACAAACCATTGGGTGGAATTCAATACAATTTTACATGAAGCTTCTATACCAAGAGGAGATGTGCATATCCTAAAGGGGTTACAATTATATGATATTTTACATAGTTATGGCCCTTTTACTTATTAAGTTATGGTGTAGGTCAAGGTGCTGTTTAGGGGGTATTTATCATCTTCAGTGATAGTTCCAGTTACTTTTGTTTTATTTATAAGTATAATTAACAAATATAATTGAAAACATTAATAAACAAATATAATTTCATACCACAATGTTTTCAAAAAGTGTCTGCTGCAGATGACACTGAAATAGAGATGCCACAAGACCCCTTTTAGCATGGATACAATTGAACTGATTTATCTCCAGGTACGGTGATAGCTGTTCTAAAGGGTTATATTGAACAGGACTTCATTGAAGAAACATTTAAACATGAAAAGGTAAGACCATTATTCTGTGAAGAACTTATTATTGGTTTACTGATAATGTACATTTACAATATTGACCTCTGCAATAATACGAAATGGTTTATGTTGTAGTATCGATACCTGGCTTTGTATTGTACTACAAGGTGTGTGAGAAAAAATTATATCTCTCGAAATCGAAGATCGGAAGAGATGTCAATTATTACACTTATGACAAACTATACAAATTTCTGTATTTTCAATAACAAAATATCACAATTTACACATAAAATCAATTTATGAAAGACGTGTAAATCATGCCTAACTACTGCAATTTGAATGACTTGAAATCGTATTTTAACCCTTTCCCTCATATAGACGCTTTCTGACGCCTCTGCAGCAGACGTTTTTTTGAAAACATGGCGACAAAAGAAGAAATTGCAAATTTCTCCTTTTATCACCATGTTTTCAACTCGACTCAATTATTGCACTTTCATTTAAAGGTAGTTTCCTTTTTTTTTTGTATGTTTTCAAAGTCGTCTGCTGCAGAGTTGTTGTATGAGGGAAAGGGTTATATGATGTTAAGTCATATTTCAGTGATGCCTGTTACCATATTTGGAACTATTCAACCTAGTAGTTAAATACAAAAATTTAATCCCGTCATTTTGTATTTGTGTTTGACAATCTCCATGTATTTGCTCAGAAAAATGTACAGGTATATAATTAATATTATTAAAGTTCATTGAAATGTTCATCTTTTTTACATCCAATTAGGATTTATATAATTATAATATGCATGAATAAATGACACTTTTTAATTGTTTGAAAATGCATGTGAAGTGAAATTACATGTACTTGAACAATTGGTTTGTATCATTTAACTCAAACCTATTCCTTGAATTTCCTTTGGTAATAGACTGAGCAATCCGAACAGCACAATTATAGTGTAACAGCAGTTCTGATTGCTCAGATATGTTATCAGAACAACTGTTGCACTGTTCTCTTCATCTGACATTATCACTCGCTTGCTTTAGATAATAAACTTTTTAAGTATAAATGAATAAGGAAGTTTAAAATAAAAATTAGAATAAATAGAGGATATCACATGAACATGTCAATAACTCAAACTTATCTATGTGTCCTCTTGCTACTGCTCATTATGAGCAAATTTTCCTTCTGTCCCAATATTTTCAAATGTCCTCTGCTGAAGATGTGTCGAGTTACATCTGTAGGTGAAAATAATACTTTTACCTGATGCACTTTATAAATGTTAATTAACCATTTTTTGACTATTTTTTATGAAATTGAGAATATTAGAATGTTTTGAACCGTTGACCGGCTGCTATATTCCCCGTGACAACCGTTCAAAAGTCATCCCCTCCATCTCTGGACAACAGTTGAAAAGTCATCTGCTCAACCTCTGGACAACAGTTTTGACTATTACACAAATACACATTAAATAATTGTATACTTTTTGTTCACCAGATATGTTTACCAAAAGCTCCGGGTCTAGGCTTAGTGCTAGATAAGGTAAGACTTATTTTCAAAATAGCTTAATGAAACTTGGCGGTAAATATGAGAATCCTGAATTGTTCATGTGATGAATTTAACATCATTTCTGTTCTGGTGTCCTAGAGTTATCTCCCATTGAACTTTCTTTAACCCTTTCCCACATGTATACACTTTCTGACGCCTCTGCAGCAGACGACTCTTGAAAACATTGTGACAAAAGAAGAAATTGCTCAAAACGAGCAATTTCTCCATTTGCCCCAATGTTTCCAACTCTTTGCAGTAATTATACTTTCTTTTCTATAGATTTTCCGTGCTTTTGCCTAGATGTTTTCAAAGTCGTCGGCTGAATATTTGCTGTATGTCGGAAAGGGTTAAGAGTGTTGGTGTTCGCCTGCGGCGTTCTTGTTACACTTTCTCCTTTTCCCACAAAGTTTTTAAACGTGATCTGGGAAAGGGTACTAACTTAAGGTATATATTATATTGATGTACATGACTCTCATTGTTATTGTAGAAATATTCCCCGAGGAAGTCATTTGCAGGGATATTCAATTGCCTCTGTTCTAGTTGACACAAGAAGTACAGGGGTATAACTAAAGTCCCAATTACTAATAATATTAACCCGTTCCCACATATAGACCCTTTCTGATGCCTCTGCAGCAGACAAATTTTGAAAGCATTGTAACAAAAGGAGAAATTGCTCAAAACAAGCAATTTCTCCTTTTGCCACACTGTTTTCAACTTTTTTCAGTAATTATACGTGTCTACGATTATAGAGATTTTTTCTATATTTTTGTGTAGACATTTTCAAAGTCGTCTGCAGCAGATTTGTTGAATGTTGGAAAGAGTTGAAGTCATGTATAACCCTTTCCCTCATATATACGCTTTCTGATGCCTCTGCAGCAGATGGCTTTATGAAAACATAGTGACAAAAGAAGAAATTGCTCAAAACGAGCAATTTCTCCATTTGCCACAATGTTTTCCACTTTTATTCATTTTCTATTTTTTGACAAAATATGTTCAAAGGCATCTGCTTCAGAATTGTTGTATGAGGGAAAAGGGTTAACACAATTTCAAACTAACATCACATGACATTAAAATGGTTTCTATTTTATTTCCAGTTACATTACCAGCAATATAACAAAAGATTTGGTAGTGATCACAAACAAATAAACTTTGAAGACGTTAAGGTAAGAAATCACGCTACTCTTCACTTTAACCCCTTTCCCACGTACAAAACATCTGCAGGAGATGACTTTGAAAACATTAATTAAAAGATATGGAAACTCTTTATTCATGAAAGATCAATTATTGAATAAGGATGTACAATTTCTCCTTTAATAGCAACATTATTTTAAAAGATGTCTGCTGCAAAGGTGTCAGAAAGCGTCTGCACGTGGGAAAGGATTAATACTTAAGTACAGGCGATCTCCTTTGATTTGATGAGTCCAACAGCAGAAGATCTGCCACACTTTATTCCGTACCGATGAGGGCATTTGATGTTTGGTTGGTGAGTTGAAAGTACTGGCACTAACTTTGTGTGGCGCTATAGGAAAACCAAGCCCATCATTATTCAATCAAGTTGAAAACATTGTGGCAAAAGGAGAAGTTGCTCGTTACATATCAAGTTTACATGTGACAGAGAGGATAATTTACAATTTACAATTTACAGAAACAATGATCATTAGCAACTGAAATTTGTATTTAAACTAGATTTGGGAAATTTCAAGAATATCACAAACTTAATGCTTAACTTAATTCTTGTAGCATATACCTTCGTAGTTCAAAAGCTTTTACAAGGTATTTCGAAATTTTGTAAACAGTTTCTCTGACATAACAATCTAAACTAGAATGAAAAAGTTTAAGATATTTGTTCCTGAGCCATGATTTATCAAAATACTCTACCCGTAATAATTCATAGCTATTACATTCAAAGAAAAAATGATATTTGTCTTCGATGTTATAAAGATTATGTTGTATACAAAGTTGGCAATACCTCTGTTCTCTGTCTACCGATAATTGTCTGCCCTTTTCCATCATCTTTTAGTATCGCTTATGAATAACTCATTGTATGCTATGTATGGTACTCGGGTGAGCGTTACGGAGTAAAAAAAAAATTATTGTTTATGTTCCAATATTTGACATATTTCATTGCTTTGCAGGAGAAGGCACAACCATTTATAGAAGAAGCCATTCTTTCTGATATTTATAAAACAGAATTCGAAGAATACAGGTAAACTGCACTCAATGATTTTTAGCACAGAAGAACCATTGCACATAGCATGACTTCTGTGTACCATTAACGACATGCAAACACATTTTTACATATCTGCAGCAGATGACATTTGAAAACATTGTGACAAAAGGAGAGATTGCTCATATCATGTTGAGCAGTTTATCATTTTGCAACAATTTGTTCAACTGTTGTTCAAAATTTATACTCTCATTTAAAGAATTTTTGCTTATTTTTCGCTAGATATTTTCAAAACTTTTCTGTTTGAAAAAAGACAAAAGAAATTGATAAATAAAAAATTTCATGATCGATGGTAACACTAAAAATATTCTCCTTCAAAAGTGTATGGCTGATTTTCATATTATTATGTATAATTGTTTCTTGGGTGACCCTCTATGAGATTCCTTCAAACCATGTTGATTGGTATAAAAACATGGCAACCATAGGATCTTGCAATGTTTGTCTCAAATATTTTAAATGCTTTCAAAACTAAGCATATTGGGTAGATAGCTGAACCCTTTTCCACATTATTTGTAATGCATTGTGGTAAAAGGGGAATTGCTCATAATTTCTCCTTTTTCATCAATACTTTCTGTTCTATTTTAAAAAAAGCACTTTCATTTCGAGAGGTTTTTCATGTTTTTAAAAGTCGTCTGTCAAATATTGTCTGTAGCAGACGTGTAAGTTTTATTTTCAACAATTTCTTCATTTTCAGTATGTTGAAATGGTTACCAGAGTTGGAAATATTTACTTTTGATGTTGAAAATGGGTATCGCCAAGATGATAAAATGAAGTTGAAAGATGAGAGAAGTTTGGTAAGTAGTCATAGAACCATGGAAGAAGAAGGGGGCGATTTGGAGGTAGAAAAGAAGATAAGGGTCATATAAGATCTAGATAAGACAGGGTACCAAAGGTTTGATTGTTTGATGTTTAAGGCCACTTTCAACAATTTTTCAGTTACATCACGGCGTTTCCTAGGTAAGTTACCAGTACTACTGGTCTATTTATCCTGACACCAGCCAGCCAGCCAGCCATTATGCTAACCCAACAACCCTGAGCGCCAAAGAGGGCAGCCATTACTACCTTTTTGTAAGTCTTTGGTATGACTCAGCCGGGTATTGAACCCGCGACCTCCCGCACAGAGGTGGATGACTTATCATTGCACCTCCGAGGCAGGTTTGTACCAAAGGACCCAAGTTTGAATCCCCTAGATTAGAGCGATCTGCCTTTGTTTTTTTCCCCCCAAAACAGAGCAAGTTCTGGTTAGGTAAAGTCTCCAGGAAGCAAACATTGAACAAGATTAATTTAAGCTGAAATATTGTTTCATAAATTAGTATAATTATTGAATTATTGCTCATTATGAACAATTTGTCCATTTGCCACAATGTTTACAAAAGTTTTCTTCTGCAGAGGCGTCAGAAAGCGTCTGTATGAGGGAAAGGGTTAAATTAAACTAACAGGTAAGGACCATACACCACAAAAAAACGACCGAAGATTTCAAAGGAGCTAACTCCCAGATTATAGATAGTATAGTCAATGTTTTAAAACTGTTTAAAGGTTGTCTTGAAATATTCGAATCATAATTCTGAGATAAAGTTAGAGTAATAATTTCACTTTCCAGTACAATAAACATCTAAATATTGATAGTTTAAGCTTCATTTTTACTGGGTAGACATACACAGTGAGTAAGCCAAATTTTGTACATTTACATTGACTTTCAATTGCTGTTTTTCAACATTTACTTCCAAAATAATTTTGACCTACTTATTTACTTATTACTTACTTTGTTGTCACTATTAGCAATATTTGCAGAAGTTTCAACATTTCAAAATGTTGATCTCCATCTGGAGTTCAGCAGCTTTAACATTAACCTGTCTCATATGAGTATGTTTGTAGTGTCATCTGTTTGTATAACAACTGATGTAATATATTTGGAAAATTGGAAACAAACTTTTGATTCAGAGATGAAACCATTGTGGAAAAGATATAGATAAAACTGCTGGTTTTGTTTTCAAAATGTGTCAATTATTAACTGTATCAGTGAAACGACTGATTGGGGTGAACAGTAAAATAATGAACAACAGCTAATTGAAGTTTAGGCTACACAGTAAATCAATGAGCAACAACTAATTGAGGTTAAGGCTACACAGAAAACCAATGAACACGGCTAGTTGAAGTTAAGGCTACACAGAAAAACAATGAACAACAGCTAATTGAGGTTAAGGCTACTCAGAAAACCAATGAACACGGCTAGTTGAAGTTAAGGCTACATAGTAAAACAATGAACAACCACTAGTTGAAGTTAAGGCTACACAGTAAAACCAATGAACACAACTAATTGAAGTTAAGGCTACACAGAAAAACAATGAACACCACTAGTTGAAGTTAAGGCTACACAGTAAAACAATGAACAACAACTAATTGAGGTTAAGGCTACACAGAAAAACAATGAACACAGCTAGTTGAAATTAAGGCTACACAGTAAAACAATGAACACAACTAATTGAGGTTAATCCTTTGCCTCATACAGACATATTTTGACATTTCTGAAGCAGAAGACTTAAACAAAGGGTGAGCAATTTCACCTTTTGCCACAACCTTTTCAACTTTTCAATCTGATTTAAAATTATTTAGTTCAAATGTTTCTTCAGTGACCCTCTACCTAGATTTTTCAAAAATTACCAGGAGTCAATGCTTTATTTCCTTGTATGCTTATGAGTAAGAGCATTGAACACTATTTTACCCTTTCCCACATACACCTTGTGACAAAAGGAGAAATTGCTCCATTTGCCACAATGTTTTCAACTTTTTCAATAATTTAACCTTCATTTATAGAGATTTTAAGTGTTGCCTCGATACTTTTAATGTCGTCTGCTGCAGATTTGTCTAATGTGGGAAAGGGGGTTAAATACCACATCCAGTTAACAGAGAATTGGTTTCCTGTGTTGCCTGTCTCTACAGGGAAACATGTAGGGGTGGGTCATCCCTCTTTCCTTAGTCTGCTCATACGCCACGCGACACATGTAACCCTTTCCTACATATATACGCATCTGCAGCAGATAACTTTTGAAAACATTGCGGCAAAAGATGAAATTGGGCATAACGAGCAACTTTTCTTTTTGCCGCAATGTTTTCAATTTTATTCTTTAATTACACTTTCATTTAAAGATATTTTCCATATTTTTGCCTCAATATTTGCAAAGTCGTCCGCTGCAGATTTCATTTAATAAAAAATTGTTGAAACACTTTTTACTTTTCAGATAACAAACAAATTTATATATGGACCAGACTATAAACCACCCGAACAAGCAGAAGTTTTGGATAATGGCCCAAATGACCAATCAACAGATCCTAAAATAGACTCATCAGCCAATCAGGAAGCAGTTTGTGATGATTCAACCAATGAGAAGGAATCAAACTTGTCCAATGAGAAAGAGACAAGTGTAAAGTTACCTGAAAAGACAGCTTGTGATGAAGTTAAAGAGGTTGAAACTGAAAAGATTGAATCTGCAATTGAAGAAACAGCTAGATAGTATCCATGGATAAGATCAGTCATTTAGAATGCAGATAATTCGAGGGCTTGGCGTGAAACGGTTGTAACTAAAAGCCTATTTTGAAAACCCTTGTTTAGGGGCAATTTTGACCCCTTTGTAAACAATGCAAATTTAGATGCCATTGCTCAGAACGAGCAATGGCACCTAAATTTCCATTGTTTACCAAGAAAAATGAATTAACGCTTATAAAGACTTTATGGCAAGGTGATAAACCTTGGTAAAAAAA